>BSBK01001137.1:0-122500 GCA_027943335.1 Chamaecyparis obtusa
TACATACATATATACATATATATATATATATACATACATATATATATATATATACATATATATATATACATACATATATATATATATATATATATATATATATATATACATATATATATATACATACATACATACATATAATATATATATATATATATATATATATATATATATATATATATATATATATATATATATATATATATATATATATTATATATATATATATATATATATATATATATATATAGACACACACACGCACACACACACAAACACAAAATTAAATTTCATTAATTTTACTATTTCTAGCCATCTCTTGTATTTAATCACTACATCAACTATTCTAGATAAATATCAAGAGAGATATAGAGAATTATTTTTTTCGGCATAATGTTTCTAGTTCTCTTGACTACTTCATACAAGTATAGTAGTAGCTTAAGCATGATGATGTCATTCATTATTCAAGTATCTAATTATAGACATGACAAGAAAATCATTATAGTAATAGATGGGATGGATGTAATTGAAAAGAATGACAAGGATGGTAGCTCAATGGGTGAGATCCCCAAAAGAACACACCCATCAACATTGGGATGTAAAATTGGCCTTTTGTAAAATACTCCTATGACCATTAAGGGAAACCAAAAGACATTCATTGTCATTTTGGTTCAGTCTTCTACTTTCTTTAGCCCTTTGTTCACTACCATGAAGCTACAGTTGACACACTTTCCACCCTTCCCATTATGATTTTGATTTCTTGTTCTTCTACTATGTTAGCATTAGGTGGATGATACTATCATATTATTTACATCTCTTGTATTACTTGCATTCTCTTGGTAGACCGTATAAGTTTCTCTACTAGGATAATGAAAATGATACCATTTTATTGTTTTCTTTTATGCCCAAGATTAAAGAGAGGTAGGTAATCTTGATAAATCATCTTCAATTTTAAAGAACTCTCACATCCACCTATCAATAGTCCTTGACACAATTTTGGCTCTCTAGGGTATTACACCATTGTTGGTTATGATTTGGGCTGCAATCATTCTATGAATGTCCCTCACTATGTTATATTTATCATTGGCATATGGCAATGGAAGGCTTGCAAAGATAGTAACTAAGAATGGAAAGAATTGGAAAGAATATGAGAATTGCTCAGATAGTGGCTTCTCAAACACTCACAAACCACTACTAGTTTGTTGTGACTAACATTTGTATTGTACTTTTTCTATTTCTAATTATGACATCAAATCATACAAGCATCACATAATTTTTACATATTGTCCATGTGATTAGTGTTGATATTTTCACTGTAATGATAATATTGCTCACTGTGGTCTTCTACTATATTGTCACTTGAATATTTTATCCACACATGCTTTGTATCAATTTTATTGTATTGCCACCATGACTTACCTAAGTGGGGGAAGTGTGATTATGCATTTCTAATTTCAAATTTTATATAACTCTTCTCAAATGTACAATGTAACACTCTAATTTATTGATGTGCACTCTATTTTCAATATCTATTCTTCTACTTCCACCATGTTATTAATTATAGAATATGGATAGAAAGTTAGATGTAAGACAATTTCACTTTTGAATCATGGTTGGTTATTCCCCGCAATCTATTTTCCCTTGAAATAGATGATTTAAAATGGTTTACACTCTAAAAATGTTCGCCTATGTCAAACTACGAAAACTATTTTCAAATTCCAACTTGTCCTCCCCTCGCAACATTGTTCCCAAGCTACACAATTAGGTTTGACAACTCTTCCAACCAAGCAATTAAATTATTGTCATAATTATGCACAACCCTTTAAAAATGTAGATTATATCGACTATTCATTGCCCACCCACAAGCACAAAATGTCTAGGTTTTTCCCCATCGTTAACTTTTGTAAATTTATATAAAATCTAATATCAAATTCTCTATTAATTATATATACTATAATTATTATAAACATTTGTGTGTGTGAATTTTGTACCTAGCTGTAGACACAACACTTCAGTAAAACATTAGAGGTTAGCTAAAAATCAAATCATGCAGTGAAATGAAAACTAATCTAACCAGGCAATTTATTGCCTTCTAGTAGATGCGAGTATGTATTATCAGATTCGGACCAAGATCAGTGACCATGATGACACCTAAATGAAGGATTTAAATGCAAAATCTAGACATAAATTAGATGCAAATTAATCTATTTTTTAGTTTTCTGTGCAATAAGATGAGAAATGATATGAAATCTAATCTATATGAAAAACTGATATGCGATGATTCTAAGAATTGATATGAAAAACAAAAATTGATCTCACAAATGTGGTTGATTCGCAAGATTCTTTAGATACCTATTCACCAGCATAAGTTTGCAAATTTTGAGATATGAATTATGAAGAGCTGAGCCTTGATTTTATAGAAATCCAAGGCTTTGGGGTTGCATGAAAAGCCATAAATCACTCAAATAAACTCAGGTTGATTTTTGAGTTATCAAAGAATAAAAGATAATTAATTCACAAAATCATGCAAAAATAGCTTTTTGATTTTAACAGAAGTTGAGATCAACTTTTAACTCAAAAGAGAGTTGAGTTTATTTTTAAAACAACTTGAATTGATTTTATGATTTATAGTTCAATTGCTTTTTGGATGTGCATAATAATTATGAATTAAATAAATAGATAAAGTGATTTATGTAATACCCCAAAAATGGGCTATAAGTTCATTAATCTCCTACATCTACAAATTGAACGAAATTGACATCAAAGTCCTAACCTAAGGCACATCTAAACATCATCAAATCCTAATTGATTATCTTAAATTCTGCATCAGGGAATATTCCTAACAATATTCTTAATCATCATAATTATCTTTAATTTTATAATTATTTGGCAATAAATCACATTTATCCTAAAGTTTGATTAATTGAATATTTTCATATTTAATTAATTAGATTTAATATTTGCCACTTAATTGTGTAATTAAATTTAATTCTATTTATTATTAATTATATTATTTAATTTTGACAATAAATCTAATATCATATGAATAATTGATTAAATTCTTATTTAATTAATTAAAGGAAGTTGTCATTATTTAATAATATAGTTTTTAATAAAAGTTTGATTAAATAATTGATTAACCCATAAATTAATTGTTTTATTTTTAAAAGCAGTTAAGTTGGAAATAAATCACTTTATTATTAAATTAATTCATAAATAAAACATGCACAATCATAAAAGCAGACAACTATCAATTATCAATTAAAGCTAAACTCTATTTTGAGTTAAAACTTAGCTTTTGCATGTTTTTGTGAGTTAATTATCTTTTATTTAAAAATAACTCAAAAATCAACCTGAGTTATTTGAGTGATTTATGGCTTTCTTTCACAACCTCCAAAGCCTTGGATTTCTATAAAAACAAGGCTCAGCTCTTCATAATTCATCTCTCAATCATCTCTCAAATTTGCATCCAAGCATCTCATATTTTTGCACAATCACGCTGGAGAATTGGAATTGAAGAATCAAAGCTCTTGCGAATCGACATCTTTGTGAGATCAATCTTATTTTTGCATTCATATTGCATATCATTGTTAGATTAGCATTGCATATCAATTTTCAATAGCATTCATAGCATATTAATTTCATCTAGCATAGATTCATATCAAGTTTTCATTCTTATTGCATAGAAAATCCAAAAAAATAGATTAATTGCATTCATATTTCATATCTAGATCAATTGCATTCAAATCCTTCATTTAGGTGTCATCTAGGTCACTGATCTCGATTACAATCTGAGAACATTAATCTCGCACCTATTAGAAGGCAGTAAATCACTTGGTTAGATAGTTTTCAATTTTGCATGATTTTGATTATCACTAACCTCTAATGTTTTACTAAGTGTTGTGTCTATAGATTAGGTACAATTTTTACACACACATTTCTGGCACCCACCATGGGGCAACCCACCTTTGCATATTGGTTTTAATTTTTTTTAAATCTAAAAACCCCAAAGTTTCAAAGATTTAATTTTATCTCCTAAATGGCTTGGATTTTTGGTCTAAAATTTTTTTTCAGGTTGGTGACATATCAAGGAAGCTTTGATAAAAAATTCAAAATTTTCTAAATTTTTTTGAATTTTTAATAAATGTTTTTTTATTTTTCATAAAAAATTAATTTTTGGCGCAAATCAGAATATTTTTTGGAAATTTTTAAATTTTTGGAAAGCTCTCCAAATTATACAAGGGGTCTATTATTTGTGTTTTAAATTTGGATGCAATTTAATATCTCAAATAGTCAATTTGCAAAAACTGGTCTGTTTTGATAAAATGGGTCTCTAGGGTACAAATGAAGAGATTTTTCTAAAATTTTTATATTTTTGGAAAGCTCTCTATTTTTTAGTAGGGGTCTCTATTTTGAATTTCTATTTTTTTTGCCAAAATCATATCAAAAAAATTAGATCTTGCTGACTAGGTCAAATGCAGTGCAAAAAAATTAAAATTTTGTGATGGGTATGCACTTATTTTTCATATGATTCAATGCATGATATGAGTTGTCATTTGGATTAATTTTTGATTATTATTGCTCCTAACAATTGATTTCTAGATCTAACCGTAGGGTTTTCATAAGTTGAATATACCTTGCATATCTTGTTTGCTTGTTGCCTTGTTGGAGAGTTCGTAGCTTGCTTGCATAGTAAAGCTCAATAAAAATTGCTAAAAATTAGGTAAAATCTACTAAGCGTGTTGCAAAGATCCCAGGTATTCTCCTTCATCTAATAATATTTTGATTTGGGACTTAAAATAAATCTCTTATGTGTCAAGTTTGTGTGCATTTTTCATGCTTTTGATCTATTTCTACACACTTGCATAATTTGATACTAGGTTGTGATCCCTTAAGGATTCATTAAGTAGTCTTAGAATATGTGTGATTGATCTTGATTTCTATCTTGGGTTATTGGACTCGTTAATCCACCGGCCCCTCATTTCCACCCCGTGGTTGCAATCTCAGCGCCATAAAGGGGAGGGGTCAACAGGACAGAAGTGTTAAGTGTTCCACTTGACAACCCTTTTGTGCTTTTAGGAACTCACTTGTTTTCTAAGTTGGGGACTCATTTTCAGCTTGTGTGAGGTGTTAAGTGGTCCACCTTGTGGACTCATCTAATATTCTCTTTAAGCGTTAAGTGTTCCTCTTTCTGCTTTTTGGGTACTTTTGGTAGATTTGCTTTCGGGAATATATCTGTGCTCACATAGTAATTAGGCCCTATGAAAACTATTCATGATTCTTCAGAGATTGGATTCCTAGCGAAATATTTCTTGATGATAGAATCCTTGTATTTAGGGAGGATACTTAGTGTGTTTTATATTCAACTTGGTTAGTGTGTCTTCTCTTATTGATCGATACATTCTCTCCCAGGAGAGGTTGATAGATCATATGGGGTTGACATCACGAGCTTTGGTGAATCAAAATTGGTTAGTGTGCCTTCTCTTATTGATTGATACATTCTCTCCCTAGAGAGGTTGATAGATCACATGGAGTTGGCATCATAGACCTTGGTGAAGCAAAACTTTGTCTTAGCGTGTCGGATTAATCTGCTTGCTTTGTTTGGGTTAAAAGTGAAAAGGTGTCAAAAACCTTGGATCTGGAGCCAAGTCCCCTTGTGGTATACTATTGTGAGTCATCTTTAGAGAGGGTTAACCATAGCGGACAATCCCTTCACAGGGAAAATTGCGTTGATGGAACCTCAAGCGGTAATAGCCATTTTTGCCATGGTAGTGACAGTCGCTATATAAATGTCCTTGTGGAAGAAATCTCCATGGGTATGGTTCATTGTTGGGTTGTCAGATCTCCCTAGTAGCTCTTGAAGATTAAGTTCTCGGACTGTGTCAAAACCCTGGTGCGCCAGGATTGGAGTTCACCCCTTTGAATCATAAATTTTGCAGAGTCAAACCATTACTAAAACTCTAGAGAGGCCAATTTTTCACTTTTACATGGTTCATTGTTGGGTTGTTAGATCTCCCTAGTAGCTCTTGAAGATTAAGTTCTCGGACTGTGTCAAAACCCCGGTGCGCCAGGATTGGAGTTCACCCCTTTGAATCATAAATTTTGCAGAGTCAAACCATTACTAAAACTCTAGAGAGGCCAATTTTTCACTTTTAGGTATATGTGTGTTATTGCAAAAATTTTCAAAACATACACAATTAGTACTGTCAGGGATTAGCACAATTTGGTCACTTGATTGTTCATGCACAAGGTTGCTTTTGCCCTTGTTCATTATTTTTAGATGTGCTTGGAATCACTTGCTTGTTGTTCTGCGTGCTTGTTTATTTGCTTGGCTATTAAAAATGATCAAATCTGGTATAACCTTCAAAATCTGGATAGTACAATTTGCAAACAATCCAAAACTGAAGACCTTAAATTTTGCAAAAATTGACGTAAAATCTTTCTAGAGTCAAAAGTCATTTCAAGAAGTCAAAAGTCGTACGAGTTTTGTCAAGTGTCATTTTAGTATTGCCCATCTATCATACGATTGAGAACCCAGTGTCGTATGAGCTTTCAAACCAGCAAATTCAAGAAAGTCAAAACCCTATTAGCAACTGTCGTACGAGTTTTGTCAACTATCATTTCATTGCTACCCAACTGTCGTACGAGTTTAGCAACTATCATTTCATAGACTACCCAGTGTCATACAAGTCTGCAGAGTGTCATTTGAAAAAATTTGAGAGAGTTGTCAGAAATTGTCAAATTGCAAGATATCCAATGTTTCCAGCCTAGTTCCAGAATCTATCAAACAAAATCACTATGTCAAGAACAAATCAGTAGCTATTGAAAATCAGTACACATGTCTCAAAGAATCAGTACACATGAGGAAGAAATTCTGATCGCCGCTATGATGAAGCAGCTGCAAGCTATGCAAGTCCAGCTTGACAAACTTGAGAAAGAAAAGGAACCTCTATACTCTTTTCCATTTGATAAAGACTTGTACATGTCACCATGCCCCCGGAAAAAATTTGAGCAATATGATACCTCTTCCACAGAGAGTGACACATCTAGCTTTGGAGACTATGATGACTATGACGACAGACAATGTAATAATACCTATGACACCTCTGTTCCTAAGAGTCCTCCTCATCGTTCATTCCTGCTTACTACAAATGGGCCATCACATTAGATAGATCGTGATGGTGATCCATATGATTCTGATTTTGAAAGAGACTTTGATGGCTTTTTTGGACAATACCTTGATGATGATCCATCTACTACTGCTGAGGACTATAAAATACATCGTGCTAGCTTGAAACGTCAATACTATACGGATCTCCCCTCTAAGAACTCTCAGGCTGAAAATAAAGATTACACTCTTAAGCAAGATCATGTTAATGTTGGACCTTTGTCTAGCGATGGTTCCCTTCCATCTCCTACTTCTTCCAATACCCGTACATTTCTTAAAGCTTCTGAGTCTTTCAAATCTTTCACAAAACCTTCATCCGACACAAGCCTTGATACTTTTCATGCGGTTCCCTATAGTTATCGTCCAGGGCTACCTCTTAAAGAAACTCAAGGTAACCTTCACTTGGCTGCAAAGACTTTCAATAATGATAAACTTAAAGAGCCTAAGCCTTCATATGCTATAATCCCTACTTCAGCTAGTCCTCCACCATCTCTTCCAAAGTCATCCATACAATCCCAACATGCTTCCTTAAATGTGGCTCCATGTCAAGAGGACTCTAAAAATGATGAAGAAAAGAACATAAAGAAAGATCAAGATCAAGAACCCTCCATGTCATCCACTCCTTCTCATGATGTCTCTTATCCGCCTCAGGGTTCTTTTGATCCTATACCCCCTTTTTCATGCATTCCACCATGTCTTAAGTCTTCTCCTAATCAAGATCAAGCTACTACTTACACTGTTGAGCTTATTGACAATCAAAATAACCTTACTACGCTTGCGCTTTCCAAAGATGATACTTCCATTAAGGTTGGTAAAAATGGTGTTCCTTCCAATGTTAAGCCTATTGAAAAACAAGAGAAAAATTATGCGCTTATGCTATCCGAAGATCCTTGTCAAGATCAAAGTCTTTCATCTTCTTGTTCTACCACTCCATGTTCACTTCCACTTTCTACTCTTCCTAAGTCTTTGCAAGCTTTGAACAATCCTATCAAAGAAGGTGCTCATATTCAAGATGTCCATGATTCTATTGAAAATTCTAATGCTCACTCTAAAGATGTTGATATCCTTGGTTGTCATATAGATGCTGATGAACTTATTGATTATCCTTTTGCATCTTCCACTTCCATCCTTGGACCTCTTCCACCACTACTAAGGGCTTCATGCCTTCCTTCCATCTTGGATCCTTATGTCCCTTCACTTTCCCCTCCTAACTCTCCTAATTCGCCATCCATCTTGGGTCTTTATGTCCCTCCATCTCTCATCTTTCCTCAAGATCAACATAGATGCATACCCTTGAATCCTTTTCATCCACCCACCCATTTAAACCAGTCATATCCTCCCTCTTCCACAAATCCCAAGTCTTTTGGAAGTAACTTGAATGTTCAATACAAGAAAAAGAGGCAATGCAAGAATCCATAAAAAAAGAAGATCACCATGTCTCCTCTAATCGACACAGAGACATAAAGTAAAATTAGATATCTAAGAAAAAAACTACAAGACAAGTATGGGTTCCAAAATCCATCATTGAAGATATTCTCTCTAGATCATCAAAAGGAAATAAAAAGCCTACGGCTATATAGATTCCAAAGTCTCTCTTGAAAGAGTCTGGTGTTGAGAAAAAAGTGAAATTGACATTCAAGCTTCCAAAGGCTTCCACTTCATCTCCCTCCAAAAGCATTCCTCAATTCCATGTGCCTAAACCACAACCTTTACTATCCATTCACCATATTCCTTCACATATTCCTTCATTCACAATTCCTCCATCCTCTCACCACCCTTCAAGGTATGTGTTGACGTTAATCTTGCCTTCCTTTCCACCTACCCTTTTACAATCCTTCCATGCATTATCCTTCTACCTTCTATCATTTTTCCTCATTTGCCTATTCCTCCTATCTTCCAACCTCACTCGCTTTACATAAAACCCTATCCTCCATTTTTGTCTTCCATATTCCTTTCCCTATCAGCATCTTTGAGCATATCATTTGAATCCTTGGTATATCATGGTTTATCATTTCAAGGAGCACTATCTAAAAAGCTTGCCTTCTTCCAAAAATTCAAAAAAAGAAATTAAAAATAAAATAAAATTGAAAATGTGCCTTGGTGAAAACCTGGAAACAGGCACCTTGGTAGAAAAAGTAAAGAGAAATAAATTCATCCTATGGTGAAAACCACTTCCTTGTGGCACCTTGGATAAGTACCATGATGAAAACCTGGCAATCAGGCATCATGCGTAGTTCTTCTACATATTTCATCCATTCCATCTTCTCTCTTTGATCTTGACAATGTTGATCTATACATGAATATTTGGCTATTTTGTGAGCTATCTTACTGTGATCTTGCTTTCATTCCTTCCATGTTTAGCCTTCATATCCATCTTCCTCCATTCATTTTCGCCTATCGCTATCCTTTTCCCCTTTAGTCTTGATCTAATAAAAAAAGAAAGAAAGAGTAAAACACATTGCTATGAAGCCTTTTGACATGTCTACTCCTTTGGATTGCATTCTTTCCTGCTCTTGCACTACGCTTTTGTGACTTATCCTATACTAGCCTTTCCCTACTTATCCAAATATGCTTTACATGACAATTTTTCCCTAGCTTGAGTATTCTTGAGGAGTTTTCCCTTGAGGATTTCTTCCCTTCATTCTCCTTCATTCTCTTGTCTTCCATCTCTTCCACCAGCTTGCTAATCCCTCTTGTTCTCCACCTTGCTAGACATTGGGACTGCATGATATGATCTTGCTTGGGAGTTCGCAAATGGAAAAAGATGCTATCAAGTATACCAAGTATTAGAATAATTATCAGAACAAGTATCAGAACCAGTATCAGAACAATTATCAGAACAAGTATCACAACTAGTATCAAAACAAGTATCACAACCAGTATCAAAACAAGCATCAGAACCAGTATCAGAACAATTATCAGAATCAGTATCAGAATCAGTATCAGAATCAATATCAGAACCAGTATCAGAACAATTATTAGAATTAGTATCAGAATCAGTATCAGAACCAATATCAGAACTAGTATCAGAACAAGTATCAGAATGGGCCTACAGAACAAGTATCAAAACACCTACTAGGGCTACACCTTTCACTTTAGTTTATGGGTCTGAAGTGGTACTGCCTATTGAGGTTGAAATCCCATCAGTTAGAATCAGAATGCATGGGCTTGTCACTGATGAAGACTAAAGAGTGTCTAGGTTACAAGAACTTAAATTACTAGATGAGCGCAGGCAAGCAGTGTATGATCATCTCAGAGTGTATCAGAAAAGAATGTCTAGAGGCTACAACAAGAAAGTCAGACACAGAGAATTTCAAGTTGGCGATATAGTGTTGAGAGAAAATCCTAAAAATCAATCACATCGAGAACGCAAGGGGAAGTTCGAACCCAATTGGCTGGGTCCCTTTGTTATCACTGCTACTTTTGTCTCTGGTGCCTATCAACTCTCAATGACTGAAGGAGAACAGCTCCGAGAACCAATCAACGTTCTCCATCTGAAGAAATTCTACGCCTAAGGCATTCAGTGCTTGGTAAATGTCCTGAAAAAATCCTAAAAATTAGAAAAAGTCCTGAAAAAATAAACATCTTGGTGAAAACCTAGCAATAGGCGCCTTGATGATTCACAAAAAAATATAAAAATATCAAAAATTCAAAAAAATCAAAAAATATCAAAAGTATAAAAAAATTGAAAAAATGAGAAAAAAGAAAAAGTGCCTTGGTGAAAACCTAGAAACAAGCGCCTTGGTAGCAAAAATAGAATCTCTGCCAAGATGGTGAAAACCCGACAAATGGGTGCCACTTGTTCCAAATGCTCCATCTATCAGTGCAATCTTGGTCTTTCCCAGCTTTTAGTTTTGCTTTAGTTTGTACATATCTCCCGGTTTGTTTCTGCATTTTCAGTTTTCAATAAGTCGGTTTGTACACCAATCGGCTCCAGCGTCTGTATCCTATCAATGTTCAAACTTGTGGGCAATCAATGTCATATCCTATGGTCTCTAGTATATCTTAGATGTCTTCTATCCAGTAAGAGTCCTTTTGAAGCTTCATTTGAGTCAGTCAAGTCTGTCTTGTCTCCAAAAAGGATTTTGTATCTACACCAACATCAAACATCAAACTGAAAATGATCTGTGCTTCATGCTTTTATCTCCTTGTATGCTTACTAATTCGCATTGAGATTTTTGCATATTGTGTCCCTTTGAGCTCTTCGATGATGTCCTTTATAAGATTTAGAGAGTGATGACTAGGGGCATAATCTTTTCTTTGTCTTCTGCTTGTATGTGAAAATCTAACAACTTTGGAAATTCCAGATTGAAATGGTGTCCGACTGTAAGAGCCTCTATCTCAAATTGGATGGCCATGCGTACCTCGACCATTGATACCCGAAAAATTCAAGGAAGTTTGATCTAACTATTATTTTTTTGGAGTAAATTCTTTCTCCTACTGTGAAACACGATCTTGCCTAAGGATGTGAATGATAAAGGGTCACTACGGGTAATTCATAGTGGATCTAGAATGATCTCTTGACTATTTGATGTGTTTACAATGCAAGGTGTATTCAGGTCATCACGACGTTTATGTTTTGATGCTTATACAAATTGCTATATCAAAATGGACATGATATTCAGGTCATCCTAGCGTTTGTGCCTTGGTGCTTATATCTAATCCAACATTTCGAAAACAAATCAATAGTCATATGTCCATGGTTGTATAACCAGTGGGTGTTGTATTGATTCTTGCGCATACAAATCGATATTCATATGTCTATGGTTTCATGGCTAGTGGGCATTGTATTGATTTATCCGGTTACCTAAAAGTTCAATGATGATAACAAATCGACATATGATCAGTGAGTAGGTCCTAGGTCTTAGGTTGCATTTCATTTTGCATGTCTCTTTGCATTTTTCATCTTTGCATAATCTCACAATGATTAAACGAACTTCAATGCTTAAATGATTCTTCAAATCACATCTTCAAGTCTAACAAGAGCTGAGTCTCACACAAAGGTTCCTCCAATGAAACAACAAGTAGAATCCTCTTTTGGGATCAAAATTGAAACCTGAGATCGTTTATTATGTCAAAATCGCGATTTCAAATTTTTGGGACCAGGACGGTCTACTGCTTGCATAATCGACCTTCAATCTTCACAGAAATCCAAAATTCAACTTAACTGATTAGCTTTCATCAAACTATCAAAATTTCAACTTGGTCACCCATGGTCAACTCATGGTCAAACCTAGTCAAATTCAGTCTCCGGGACCTCCAAATGATGCAGAATGCGTTCTCGGACGTATATAACCACTTCTCAAATCAATTAACATGCTTCTAAACTATAACGCTGACTTTTCTTGTCAGATTTCAATTTTAATCTTGAAGGGGGCATGGTATTGCACATCATTCAAAGTTTGTAAATCAAATTCTATCGATCAAATCTATCAATATCTTTCATCAGTGATCAAGACAACAATCACGTCTAGTTATTGATTCATCAAAAAAGTCCTCATCGCTCGGGGCAAATCTATCATCACTTGGGGCATATCAAATTCATCAAGATCCATATCAATCTGGTATTCTCCTAATCTTGTAAACTGTATCAGTTCTTGCAACCATCGGATCATAGTGTTCTTTCCTTGGTTCTTCGGCAACTGAAGGGTTTGCATGTGATACCTGCTAGTTCTGCTGAGACAATCAAGTCTACAATGGGTCACTCACTTCTTTGCAATCCTAAGGTTTGGAATCAGGTGTTTTGACACTCTTTCGCAATCATAGGTTCATTTGCTGCTATAGTGAACATTATTTTTGGTCATTCAAGACCTACTATCTCCATATCAAATCAATATCAATCAACTTCTGTCTCATATCAATTATCAATTTTGAATCAGTTTCATATCTCTATCAAACACAGACTGTCTTTGAACCACTGTGCTTCGCATAGTAATTCAAAGAGGGGCAAAATGTAATACCCCAAAAATGGGCTATAAGTTCATTAATCTCCTACATCTACAAATTGAACGAAATTGACATCAAAGTCCTAACCTAAGGCACATCTAAACATCATCAAATCCTAATTGATTATCTTAAATTCTACGTCAGGGAATATTCCTAGCAATATTCCTAATCATCATAATTATCTTTAATTTTATAATTATTTGGCAATAAATCACATTTATCCTAAAGTTTGATTAATTGAATATTTTCATATTTAATTAATTAGATTTAATATTTGCCACTTAATTGTGTAATTAAATTTAATTCTATTTATTATTAATTGTATTATTTAATTTTGACAATAAATCTAATATCATATGAATAATTGATTAAATTTTTATTTAATTAATTAAAGGAAGTTGTCATTATTTAATAATATAGTTTTTAATAAAAGTTTGATTAAATAATTGATTAACCCATAAATCAATTGTTTTATTTTTAAAAGCAGTTAAGTTGGAAATAAATCACTTTATTATTAAATTAATTCATAAATAAAACATGCACAATCATAAAAGCAGATAACTATCAATTATCAATTAAAGCTAAACTCTATTTTGAGTTAAAACTTAGCTTTTGCATATTTTTGTGAGTTAATTATCTTTTATTTAAAAATAACTCAAAAATCAACCTGAGTTATTTGAGTGATTTATGGCTTTCTTTCACAACCTCCAAAGCCTTGGATTTCTATAAAAACAAGGCTCAGCTCTTCATAATTCATCTCTCAATCATCTCTCAAATTTGCATCCAAGCATCTCATATTTTTGCACAATCACACTGGAGAATTAGAATTGAAGAATCAAAGCTCTTGCGAATCGACATCTTTGTGAGATCAATCTTATTTTTGCATTCATATTGCATATCATTGTTAGATTAGCATTGCATATCAATTTTCAATAGCATTCATAGCATATCAATTTCATCTAGCATAAATTCATATCAAGTTTTCATTCTTATTGCATAGAAAATCCAAAAAAATAGATTAATTGCATTCATATTTCATATCTAGATCAATTGCATTCAAATCCTTCATTTAGGTGTCATCTAGGTCACTGATCTCGATTACAATCTGAGAACATTAATCTCGCACCTATTAGAAAGCAGTAAATCGCTTGGTTAGATAGTTTTCAATTTTGCACGATTTTGATTATCACTAACCTCTAATGTTTTACTAAGTGTTGTATCTACAGATCAGGTACAATTTTCACACACACAATTTATCCTCAACTTAACTAATTTTTAAAATAAAATAATTTATTTATGGGTTAATCAATTATTAAATCAAACTTTTATTCAAAACTATATTATTAAATTTGAGAATTGACATTAGTTAATTAAATAAGAATTTAATCAATTAGTCATAGGACATTTGATTTATTGTCAAAGTGAAATACTACAATTTAGGAATAAATATAATTAAATCCAATTAAATAATTAAGTGGTAGTATTAAATCTAATTAATTAAATATTGAGAATATTCAATTAATCAAACTTTAGGATAAATAAGACTTATCACCAAATAATCATTAAATCAAAGATAATTAGGATAAATTAGGAATATTGCTACGAATATTCCCCGATGCAGAATTTAAGATAATAAATTAGGATTCAATGATGTTCAGATGTGCCTTAGGTTAGGACTTTGATGTCGATTTCATTTGATGTGTTGATATAGGAGATTAATGAACCTATAGCCCATTTTTGGGGTATTACATTGTGCCCCTCTTTGAATTGTTGTGCGAAGCATAGTGGTTGAAAGACAGTCTATGTATGATGTTTGAAATTGATATTGATATGAGATAGAAACTGATTTGAAATTGATATGAAGGTAATAGGTCTAGAATGACCAAAGATAATGTTAACTATAACAGCCATGAACCGATGATTGCGAAGAAGTGTCAAAATGCCTAATTCTGAACGTTATGATTGTGAAGAAGTGAGTGACCGATTCCAGACCCGATTGTCGATAAGAATCACATTGGTATCACATCTGTACCCTTCAGTTATGAAGAACCAAGGAAATAACACTAATGAATTGATGGTTACAAAAAACTGATACAGTTTACAAGTTTAAGAGAATACCAGATTGATATGGATCTCGATGAATCTGATATACCCTAAGCAATGATTGATTTGCCCCAAGCGATGAGGTCTTTTTGATGAATCAACAACTAGATGTGGTTGTTGTCTTGATTACTGAAGAAAGATATGATTTCCATAAAGATATGATTTCAAATTAAATTACAGACTTTGAATGATGTGTAATACCATGCCCCCTTCGGGATTAAAATTGAAAGTTGACAAGAAAAGTCAGCATTGAATGGTTTAGAAGCATGTTAATTGATTTAAGAAGTGGGTAAACATGTTCAAGAATGCATTCTACATCGTTTGAAGGTCCAAAAGACCATGTTTGACTAGGTTAAACCATGAGTTGACCATGGGTGACCAAGTTAAAATTTTGATAGTTTGATGTAAGATAATCAGTTAAGTTGAATACTAGATTTATGTGATGATTGGAAGGTCGATTATGCAAGTAGTTAATAATATGAATGTTCATAGATTTTGATTTTGATCTCGAAAAAGGATTCTACTTGCTATTTTGTTGGAGGAACCTTCGTGTGAGATTCAACTCTTGTTAGATTTGAAGATGTGATTTGAATAATCGTTTAAGCATTTAAGTTTGTTTAGCCATTTGTGAGATCATGAAAACATGCAAAATGTAAAGAAACATGCAGAATGAGATGCAACCTAAGACCTAGTCACTGATCATGTGTCGGTCATTCTCATCATTGAATTTTTAGGTAATCGGATAAATCAATACAATGCCCACTAGTTAGGAAACCATAGACATATGAATATTGATTTGTATGCGCAGGAATGAATACAACACCCACTGATTAGGAAACCATGGATATATGAATATTGATTTTGTTTTTGGAATGTCCAATTAGATATAAGCATCAAGGCATAAATGCCAGGATGACCTGAATATCATGTCCATTTTGATATAGCAATTTTTATAAGCATCAAAACATAAATGTAGTGATGACCAGAATACGCCTTGCATTACAAACACATCAAGCAGTCAAGAGATTATTCTAAATCCAATGTGAATTACACGTAGTGACCCTTTATTGTTCACATCCTTAGGTAAGATCGCGTTTCATAGTAGGAGAAAGAACTCACTCAAAAAAGACAATAGTTAGATCAAACTTCCTTGAATTTTTTGGGTATCAATGGTCGAGGTACGCATGGTCATCCAATTCAAGATAGAGGCTCTTACAGTTGGACACCATTTCAATCCAAAATTTCTAAAGTTGTTAGATTTTCACATACAAGTAGAAGACAAAGAAAATATTATGCCCCCCAGTCATCACTCTCTAAATCCTGTAAAGGACATCATCAAAGAGCTTGAAAGGACACACTATGCAAAAAAATCTCAATGCGAATTAGTAAGCATACAAGGAGATAAAAGCATGTAAAAAGCGTAGATTGTTTTTAGTTTGATGTTTGATTGTGTTGTTGTAGATGAAAAATCCTTTCTAGAGACAAGATGGACTGATTAACTCAAATGAAGCTTTAAAGGACTCTGATTGGATATGATACATCTCTGATACATTGGAGGTCATAAGATATGACATTGATTGCCCCCAAGTTTTAACATTAATAGGATACCGACACTTGAGCTGATTGGTGTACAGACCGACTTATTGAAAACAAACTAGGAGATATGTACAAACTAAAGCAAGACTGAAAACTAGGAAAGATCAAGATTACGCTAATAGATGGGGCATTTTGAAACAAGTGACACCCGTTTGCCAGTTTTTCACCATCTTGGCAGAGATTCTATTTTTGCTACCAAGGCGCCTATTTCTAGGTTTTCACTAAGGCACTTTTTTCATTTTTCTCATTTTTTTTTTATATTTTTCATTTTTTCAATTTTTTTGTACTTTTGATATTTTTTAACTTTTTTTGTGAATCATCAAAGGCGCCTATGGCTAGGTTTTCACCAAGATGTTCATTTTTTCAGGACTTTTTTAAATTTTTATAATTTTTTTAGGACATTTTACCATAGACTAAATGCCTTAGGCGTAGAATTTCTTGAGATGGAGAATGTTGATTGGTTCTCAGAGCTATTCTCCTTCAGTCATTGAGATTTGATAGGCACCAGAGCCAAAATTAGCAGTGATAAAAAAGGGACCCAGCCAGTTGGGTTCAAACTTCCCCTTGCATTCTCCATGTGATTGATTTTTAGGATTCTCTCTCAAGACTAGATCACCAACCTAAAATTCTCTATGTCTAACTTTCTTGTTGTAACCTCTAGACATTCTCTTCTGATATACTCTGAGATGATCATATGCTACTTATCTGCACTCATCTAGTAGTTCAAGTTCTTGCAACCTAGACACTCTGTAGTCATCATCAATTACTAAACCATGCATTCTGATTCTTAGTGATGGGATTTCAACCTCAATAGGCAAGACCGCTTCAAACCCATAAACTAAGGTGAATGGTGTAGCCCCAGGGGGCATTCTGATACTTGTTTTGTAGGCCCAGAGAGCTGGATTGATCATGAGATGCCAGTCTCTTCCTATCTTATTAACTATATGGTGCAAGATTTTCAATAGATTCTTGTTAGAAGCCTCTGCTTATCCATTCCCTTGAGGATAGTAGATAGATGACCAATGTTGTGTAATCTTGAATTTAGCACATACATCATCTAGATCTTTGTTCTTAAATTTTCCATCGTTATCTGTGATTATAGAATGAGGTATCCCATATCTGCATATGATATAGTTCAATATGAACATAGACATTTGTTTTCCAGTTGCTTGTGTCAAAGGGACTGCTTCTACCCATTTTGTAAAATAATTTGTAGCTGTGATTATATGGGTATGTCCATTAGAAGAATGAGGATGTATAGCTCCTATAAGATCAAAGGCCCATTAATGAAAAGGCCATTGTGTAGTAAAGGGAATTAGATTTCTCCCTAGAGCATGGATTAAGTTACCATGCACTTGGCACTTTTGACAATTCTTAGCAAAATTGATAGACTCTTTCTCCATTTCAGGCCAATAGTACCTAGCCCTAATAAGTTTTCAAGCTAGTGTTAAACCATTTGAGTGTGATCCACAAATACCATCATGGACTTCCTCTAACACATGTTGAGACTCTTCCCATTCTAAACATCTAAGTAGCGTACCATCTAGACCTCATTTGTATAGATCATGACCAATGATGACATATTGGGATGCATTACGGATAAGGTATCTCTTTTCATGGTGGTTGAAGGTATCGGGAATGATATGGTCTTGGAGATAGGAAAATAGGTTTTTGTATCTAGATGAATCATGACCAACAATAGTGCAGATCATGTGGGTTTCAGGGGAATCATATGTAGGATAAGATAGTGCTTCCACCAGGAACTCGTAGCATAGCTCATGTTCAGGCTATTGTAATAAAGTAGATAGTATTGCCATTGCATCAACAACCTTATTCTCTGTTCTAGGTATTTGCTCAAATGTGATAGATATGAAATACTTCTTGAGATCATCTACCATTCTCTTATAAGGAATGAGCTTTTCATCTTTAGTTTGGTACACATCATTGACTTGATGGATAACAAGTTGAGAGTCTCCATGAATGTGTAGCTTTGTCACTCTCCACTCAATTGATAGTTTCATGCCATTAAGAAGGGCTTCATATTCTGCAATATTGTTTGTGTAAGGGAACTTTAATCTGAATTCTTTTGGGATTGAGTATCCTTAAGGAGTTATGAACAATATGCCTACTCCTGATCCATTCTGTGTATAGGAGCCATCAAAGAATAACTGCCATTCTCTAGAAGAAAGAGTCATGGTAGAGGAATCTAGAAATTCGATTTGCATTGGTGTATCATCAATCATAGGTGAATCTGCTAATTGATCAGCAATAACCTATCCTTTGATAACTTTTATTTCCACATATTCAATGTCAAATTCACTTAAGAGCATGACCCATTTAATTAATCTACCTATGAGGGCAGCTTTTCTTAGTAGGTACTTGAGTGGATCAATTTTAGCTACCAAATGTGTGGTATGAGCTAACATATAATGTCTCATTTTTTGTGATGCAAAGATCATAGCTAGACAAGCTTTCTCAATCATTGAATAGTTCTTTTCATATGCAACCAATGTTCTATTGATATAATATATAGCTCTTTCCTTTTTGTTCTCATCATGTTGTGCTAGCAATGCCCCCAATGATGTATCTGTAGTGGAGACATATAAGATCAAAGGCTTCCCTAGAATGGGAGGCATTAAGATAGGAGGATTTGATAGATACTTCTTGATATGATTAAAGTTGTTCTCACATTCTTTATTCCATGCAAATGTCACACCTTTATGTAATGTTTTTGTAAAAGACTGTGATATGTCTACTAGTTGTGATATGAATCTTCTGATAGATTGAACTCTCCCTTGCAATGTCCTCATTTGAATAATATTCTTTGGAGGTTGCATTTCCATGATAGCCTTTACTTTAGCTGGATCAACTTCAATGCCCTTCTTTGAAACTATGTATCCTAAGAGCTTTCCAGAAGTGACACCAAAAGCACACTTCTTAGGATTTAGTCTGAGACTAAATTTTTCCATTCTATCTAGTATCTTGCTCATGTCATTTAGATGTTCAGCTTGAATCATAGATTTTTCTAAAGTATCATCAACATAATCCTCCATAGTCCTATGCATCATGTCATGAAAAATAGAAGTCATAGCTCTCTGATATGTAGCACCAGCATTTTTAAGCCCAAATGGCATGACATTCCAATAGAAGGTGCTCCATGCACATGTGAAAGCAATTTTCTCTTGATCCTTTGGAGAAATTTTTATTTGATTATATCCAAAAAAGTTGTCCATTAAAGAATACATCTCAAAGCCCACAGTCATGTCCACTATCATATCAATGTTAGGTAATGGAAAATCTTCCTTAGGGCATGCTCTGTTTACATCTCTAAAGTCTGTGCACACTCTGATTGATTTATTTGGTTTTGAAATAGGTACAATATTAGAGATCCACTCTACATAGTCAGTAACTCGGATGAATCCAACTTTTAGGATCTTCTCTAATTCATCTTTTACCAAGAGTGCAACATGAGGATGCATCTCTCTCAATTTTTGCTTAACAGGTTTGACATTTGGAGCTATAGATAAATGATGCATTATAATATTAGGATCCAACTTTGGCATATCTAAATATTTCCATGCAAAGTTGATCTTCTTTTCTATTAGAAATGTACTAAATTTTTGCTTCTCTTCTTCTGATAAAGATTGTGCTACATGAATCAACTGTGGTTCCTCTGTTATTCCCAAGTTGATAGATTGAGTGGGCTCAATTAGAACTAGAGATCTGTCATATAAATGACTCGAAAGGACATCAAATATCTCATCCTTAGGAACCTTAGAGAAGTTTTCACCTTTAGATACATCTTTTATTTTTACTTTTGTAGGTTCTGAGACTGCCACAAAGTGGTTTTCACCCTTAGAACTCCTTTTCTTTTTATTCTTATTCTTATTTTTCTGACTAAGATACTTGATGTCCAACTCTGTTATGCTAACGCTTGATTCATTGATGGAAGTCCTCATGGGATCAACTGTATTGAGGTAGCAAGCAAGGGTATAGTCATTCGGGAAGGTATAAATACCTTGGCTCGGATTTGTGGAGGTTTGATCAAGAAGTTTAGGATGTTGGATAGTCAAAGTGGTGAAAGATTGGGAGATAGTGTTTATGGATATGGATCTGTCATCATTGGTCCTAACCTGATGCTCGAGTTCAAAGGTGATATTAAAACATAAGTAATTCAATTTGTGAATAGGCTCAATGTCATTGTGGGAGTCCACTTCAGCCATCAGTGGATCAGACTCGATAAGTTCATCACTTCACTCTAGACTTACGGTGGGTTTAGGTGCATATTGGTGAATAACATCAACATGTTTCTCTGTAATAAGCTCATCTTCTTCTAGAATGGCTCCCCATTCATGGTAATTAGACTCTTCATCTATGCCTCTAGGAAATCTAAGAACATGAGTAAAGTTAGGATGAAGAAGGGTTACCCTTAGATTCTGATTTGAATTCATACTCATGAGAATCTGTCTTAGAATAACTACCACCTTCCTCTTTGTCTATTTGATTGTCTTCAAGATTAGTTGGTTCTTGTGCTGCAACTATCTTTTGATTGATAGTAGGTTCTTGTGTTTCTACTACATTAATTCTTTTGATTGGATCATCTTCATCTTCAAGGAGATCTATGATTTCCTTAGGCAAATGCTCATGAGGGATAAGTTCTGAGCTATCTGAATCACTATCTGATGGTTTAGTTTCTTCCTTCTTAGGAAGGGGTTCACCTGGTGTGATCTACTCTATGACATGAGAACAATTACCTTTGAGATGGAAGGGTTTCTTTTTAAAGCTTAAGCCAACAGTATCTTTGTTTGCCCTACTAGTTGTAATACCCCAAAAATGGGCTATAAGTTCATTAACCTCCTACATCGACAAATCAAACAAAATTGACATCAAAGTCATAACCTAAGGCACATCTAAACATCATCGAATCATAATTGATTATCTTAAATTCTGCATCGGAGAATATTCCTAGTAATATTCCTAATTATCATAATTATCTTTAATTTTATAATTATTTGGCAATAAATCACATTTATCCTAAAGTTTGATTAATTGAATATTTTCATATTTAATTAATTAGATTTAATATTTGCCACTTAATTGTTTAATTAAATTTAATTCTATCTATTATTAATTGTATTATTTAATTTTGACAATAAATCAAAATTCCAATGAATAATTGATTAAATTCTTATTTAATTAATTAAAGCAAGTTGTCATTATTTAATAATATAGTTTTTAATAAAAGTTTGATTAAATAATTGATTAACCCATAAATCAATTGTTTTATTTTTAAAAGCAGTTAAGTTGAGCAAAAATCACTTTATTATTAAATTAATTCATAAATAAAATATGCACAATCATAAAAGCAGACAACTATCAATTATCAATTAAAGCTAAACTCTATTTTGAGTTAAAACTTAGCTTTTGCATATTTTTGTGAATTAAATTATCTTTATTTAAAAATAACTCAAAAATCAACTTGAGTTATTTGAGTGATTTATGGCTTTTATCCATGCACCTCCAAAGCCTTGGATTTCTAAAAAACAAGGCTCAACTCTTCATAATTCATCTCTCAAGCATCTCTCAATCATCTCTCAATCATCTCGCAAATTGCAAACTTACTCTACAGGAATCATAGCATATCAGATTTGGAGAATTTGCACAATTGGAGCTTGAAAGAATCAACTTGCGAATTCAAAGCTTTGTGAGATCAATTTCAATTGCATATTTTTCATATCATAGCATAGAATTTCATAGCTTTGCATATCATTGTTAGATAGATCAATTCATAGCATATCAATTTCATCTAGCATAGATTCATATCGGTTTTTATCATTCTTATTGCATAGAAAATATAAAAAATATAGATTAATTGCATTCAATCTCATATCTAGATCAATTGCATTCAAATCCTTCATTTAGGTGTCGTCTAGGTCACTGATCTCGATTACAATTTGAGAACATCAATCTCGCACCTATTAGAAGGCAGTAAATCGCTTGGTTAGATAGTTTTCAATTTTGCACGATTTTGATTATCACTAACCTCTAATATTTTACTAAGTGTTGTGTCTACAGATCAGGTACAATTTTCACACACACATTTCTGGCGCTCACCGTGGGGCAACCCACCTTTGCATGCTGGTTTTGATTTTTTTGGAGAGCCAAAACCTTAAAGTTTCAAAGATTTAATTTTATCTCCCAAATGGCTTATAATTTTGGTCTAAAATGTATTTTTCAAGTTGGTGACATGCTAGGGAAGCTACAGTAAAAAATTTAGAATTTTTTGAGATGTTTTGAATTTTTAATAATTTTTTCTTAAAATTCTAGAAAAAATTAATATCTGACGCAAATCAGCATATTTTTTGGAAATTTTTATATTTTCGAAAAGCTCTTTAAATTTTATAGGGGGTCCATTCTTTGTGTTTTAAATTTGGACATGATATCATAGCTCAAATAGTCAATTTACAAAAACTAGTCTGTTTTGATAAAATAGGTCTCTAGGGCACAAATGAAGAGATTTTTCTAAAATTTTTGCATTTTTGGAAAGCTCTCTATTTTTTAGTAGGTTTCTCTATTCTGAATTTCTATTTTTGTGGCCAAAATCATATCAAAAAAATTAGATCTTGTTGACTAGGTCAAATGCAGTGCAACAAAATTAAAATTTTGTGATGGGTATGCACTTATTTTTCATATGATTCAATGCATGATATGAGTTGTCATTTGGATTAATTTCTAGTTATTATTTCTCCTAACAATTGATTTTTAGATCTAACCCTAGGGTTTTCATAAGTTGAATATACCTTGCATATCTTGTTTGCTTGTTGGCTTGTTGGAGAGTTCGTAGCTTGCTTGCATGGAAAAGCTCAACAAAAATTGCTAAAAATCAAGTAAAATCTACTAAGCGCGTTGCGAGGATCCTAGGTATTCTCCTTCATCTAATAATATTTTGATTTGGGAATTAAAATAAATCTCTTATGTGTCAAGCTTGTGTGCATCTTTTCATGCTTTTGATCTATTTCTACACACTTGCATAATTGATACTAGGTTGTGAACCCTTAAGGATTCATTAAGTAGTCTTAGAATAATTGTAATTGATCTTGATTGCTATCTTGGGTTATTGGACTCGCTAATCCATCGGCCCCTCATTTTCGCCCCGTGGTTGCAATCTCAGCGCCATAAAGGGGAGGGGTCAACAAGATAGAAGCGTTAAGTGTTCTACTTGGCAACCCTTTTGTGCTTTTAGGAACTCACTTATTTTCTAAGTTGTGAACTCATTTTCAGCTTGTGTGAGGTGTTAAGTGTTCCACCTTGTGGATTCATCTCATATTTGCTTTAAGCATTAAGTGTTCCTCTTTCTACTTTTTGGATGCTTTTGGTAGATTTTCTTTCGGGAATATATATGTGCTTACATAGTAATTAGGCCCTATGAACACTATTCATGATTCTTGAGAGATTGGATTTCCAGAAAAATCCTTCTTGACGATAGAATCCTTGTAGGTAGGGAGGATACTTAGTGCGGTTCACATTCAACTTGGTTAGTGAGTCTTCTCTTATTGATCGACACATTCTCTCTCCGGAGAGGTTGATAGATCACGTGGGGTTGATATCATGAGCTTTGGTGAATCAAAATTGGTTAGTGTGTCTTCTCTTATTGATTGATACATTCTCTCCCCGGAGAGGTTGATAGATCACGTGGAGTTGATATCACAGACCTTGGTGGAGAAAAACTTTGTCTTAGCATGTCGGATTAATCTGCTTGCTTTGTTTGGGTTAAAAGTGAAAAGGTGTCAAAACCTTGAATCTGGAGCCAAGTCCCCTTATGGTATAAATCTTTGAGTCACCTTTAGAGAGGGTTAACCGTAGTGGACAATCCCTTCACAAGGAAAACTGCGTTGATGGAACCTCAAGTGGTAATAGCCATTTTTGCCATGGTAGTGACAGCCGCTATATAAATGTCCTTGTGGAAGAAATCTCCACGGGTATGGTTCATTATTGGGTTGTCAGATCTCCCTAGCAGCTCTTGAAGATTAAGTTCTCGAACTGTGTCAAAACCCTGGTGCACCGAGATTGGAGTTCACCCCTTTGAATCATAAAAGTTGTAGAGTCAAACCATTACTAAAAACCCTAGAGAGGCCAATTTTTCACTTTCAGGTATATGTGTGTTATTGCAAAACTTTTCAGAACATACACAATTAGTACTCTCAGGGATTAGCACAATTTGGTCACTTGATTGTTCATGCACAAGGTTGCTTTTGCCCTTGTTCATTATTTTCAGACGTGTTTGGACTCACTTGCTTGCTGTTCTACGTGCTTGTTTATCTACTTGGCTATTAAAAATGATCAAATCTGGTATAACCTTCAAAATCTGGACAGTACAATTTGCAAACAATCCAAAACTGAAGACCTTAAATTTTGCAAAAATTGACGTAAAATTCTTTCTGGAGTCAAAAGTCATTTCAGGAAGACAAAAGTTGTACGAGTTTTGTCAAGTGTCATTTCAGTATTGCCCATCTGTCGTATAATTGAGAACCTAGTGTCGTACGAGTTTTCAAACCAGCAAATTCAAGAAAGTCAAAAACCTGTTAGCAACTGTCGTATGAGTTTTGTCAACTGTCATTTCATTGCTACCCAACTGTCGTATGAGTTTAGCAACTGTCATTTCATAGACTACCCAGTGTTGTACGAGTCTACAGAGTGTCATTTGGAAAAATTTGAGAGTTGTCAGAAATTATCAAATTGCAAGATATCCAATGTTTCTAGCCTAGTTCTAGAATCTGTCAAAAATATCATTGTGTCAAGAACAAATCAGTAGCTATTGAAAATTAGTACACATGTCTCAAAAAATTAGTACACACGAGGAAGAAATTCTGATCACCGCTATGATGAAGCAGCTGCAAGCTATGCAAGTTGAACTTAACAATCTTAAGAAAGAGAAGGAATCTAAAGAATTCTCCATGGAATCTCTATACTCTTTTCCATTTGATAAAGACTTGTACACATCACCATGCCCCAAGACAAAATATGAGCAACATGACAATCCTTATGATACCTCTTCCACAGAGAGTGACACATCCAGCTTTGGAGACTATGATGACTATGATGATAGACGATGTAATGATACCTATGACACCTCCATTCCTAAGAATCCTCCTCGTCATTCCTTCCTGCTTACTACAAATGGGCCGTCACATTGGATAGATCGTGATGGTGATCCATATGATTCTGATTTTGAAAGAGATTTTGATGGCTTTTGTGGACAATACCTTGATGATGATCCATCTACTACTGCTGAGGACTATAAAATACATCGTGCTAGCTTGAAACATCAATATTATAAGAATCCTTCTCCTAAGAACTCTCCAGCTGAAAATAAAGATTACACTCTCAAGCAAGATCATGTTAATGCTGAACTTTTGTCTGGTGATGGTTCCCTTCCATCCCCTACTTCCTCCAATACCCGTACATTTCTTAAAGCTTCTGAGTCTTTCAAATCTTTCATAGAACCTTCATCTGACACAAGCCTTGATACTTTTCATGCGGTTCCCTATAGTTATCCTCCAGGGCTACCTCTTAAAGAAACTCAAGCTAACCTTCACTTGGCTACAAATACTTTCAATAATGATAAACCTAAAGAGCCTAAGCCTTCATATGCTACAATGCCTACTTCAGCTAGTCCTCCACCATCTCTTCCAAAGCCATCCATACAATCCCAACATGCTTCTTTGTCCTTAGAAGTGGCTCCATGTCAAGAGGACTCTAAAAATGATGAAGAAAAGAACATAAAGAAAGATCAAGATCAAGAACCCTCTGTTTCATCCACTCCTTTTCATGATGTCTCTTATCCACTTCATGGTTCTTTTGATCTTGTACACCCTTTTTCATGCATTCCATCATGTCTTAAGTCTTCTCCTAAGCAAGATCAAGCTACTACTTACACTGTTGAGCTTATTGACAATCACAATAACCTTACTACGCTTGCGCTTTCCAAAGATGATACTTCCATTAAGGTTGGTAAAAATGGTGTTCCTTCCAATGTTAAGCCTATTGAAAAACAAGAGAAAAATTATGTGCTTATGCTATCCAAAGATCCTTGTCAAGATCAAAGTCTTCCATCTTCTTATTGTACCACTCCATGTTCACTTTCACTTTCTACTCTTCCTAAGTCTTTGCA
Organism: Chamaecyparis obtusa; assembly: GCA_027943335.1. NCBI lineage: Eukaryota > Viridiplantae > Streptophyta > Pinopsida > Cupressales > Cupressaceae > Chamaecyparis > Chamaecyparis obtusa. Next base: position 26,985 of record BSBK01001137.1, read on the forward strand.
AGCTTTGAACAATCCTATCAAAGAAGGTGCTCATATTCAAGATGTCCATGATTCTATTGAAAATTCTAATGCTCACTTTAAAGATGTTGATATCCTTGGTTGTCATATAGATACTGATGAACTTATTGATTATCCTTTTGCATCTTCCACTTCCATCCTTGGACCTCTTCCACCACTACTAAGAACTTCACGTCTACCTTCCATCTTGGGTCCTTATGTCCCTTCACTTTCCCCTCCTACCTCTCCTAATTTTCCATCCATATTGGGTCCTTACATCCCTCCATCTCCCATCTTTCCTCAAGATCAATATAGATGCATACCCTTGAATCCTTTTCATCCACCCACCCATCTAAACCAGTCATATCCTCCTCCTTCTTCCACAAGTCCCAAGTCTTTTGGAAGTAACTTGAATGTTCAATACAAAAAAAAGAAGCAATGCAAAAATCCATCAAAAAAAGAAGATCACCATGTCTCCTCTAATCGACACGGAGGCATAAAGTCAAAAGAGATATCTAAGAAAAAAACTACAAGACAAGTATGGGTTCCAAAATCCATCATTGATGATATTCTCTCTAGATCATCAAAAGGAAATAAAAAGCCTATGGCTATATGGATTCCAAAGTCTCTCTTGAAAGAGTCTGGTGTTGAGAAAAAAGTGAAATTGACATTCAAGCTTCCAAAGGCTTCCACTTCATCTCCCTCCAAAAATATTCTTCCATTTCATGTGCCTAAACCACAACCTCTCTATCCATTCGCCATATTCCTTCCCGTATTCCTTCATTCATGATTCCTCCATTCTCTCACCACCCTTCAAGGTATGTGTTGATGTTGAACTTGCCTTCCTTTCCATCTACCCTTTCACAATCCTTCCATGCATTATCCTTCTACCTCCTATCCTTTTTACTCACTTGCCTATTCCTCCTATCTTCCAACCTCACTTGCTTTACATAAAACCTTATCCTCCATTTTTCTCTTTCATCTCCCTTTCCCTATCAGTATCTTTGAGTGTGTCATTTTGAATCCTTGGCATATCATGGTTTATCCTTTCAAGGAGCATTATCTAAAAAGCTTGCCTTCTTCCAAAAAAGAAATGAAAAATAAAATAAATTGAAAATGTGCCTTGGTGAAAACCTGGAAATAGGCGCTTTGGTAGCAAAAGTAAAGAGAAATAAATTTATCCTATGGTGAAAACCACTTCCTTCTGGCACCTTGGATAAGTACCATGATGAAAACCTGGCAATCAGGCATCATGCGTAGTTCTTCTACATATTTCATCCATTCCATCTTCTCTCTTTGATCTTGACAATGTTGATCTATACACAAATATTTGGCTATTTTGTGAGCTATCTTATGGTGATCTTTCTTTCATTCCTTCCATGTTTAGCCTTCATATCCATCTTCCTCTATTCATTATAGCCTTTTGCTATCCTTTTCCCCTTTGGTCTTGATCTAAGAAAGAAAGAGTAAAACACGGTGCTATGAAGCCTCTTGACATGTCTACTCCTTTGGACTGCATCTTGTCCTTCTTTGGCATTACACTTTTGTGACTTATCCTATGCTGGCCTTTCATTGCTTGTCCAAATGCGCTTTACATGACAATTTTTCCCTAGCTTGAGTATTCTTGAGGAGTTTTCCCTTGAGGATTTCTTCCCTTCATTCTCCTTCATTTTCTTGTCTTCCATCTCTTCCACCAGCTTGCTAATGCCTCTTGTTCTCCACCTTGCTAGACATTGGGACTGCATAATATAATCTTGCTTGGGAGTTTGCAATGGAAAAAGATGCTATCAAGTATACCAAGTATCAGAACTAGTATCAAAACAATTATCAGAATCATTATCAGAATCAGTATCAGAACCAGTATCAGAACCAATATTAGAACAAGTATTAGAACACCTACTAGGGCTACACCTTTCACTTTAGTTTATGGGTCTAAAGCAGTACTACCTATTGAGGTTGAAATCCCATCACTTAGAATCAGAATGCATGGACTTGTCACTGATGAAGACTACAGAGTGTCTAGGTTACAAGAACTGGAATTACTAGATGAGCGCAGGCAAGCAGCATATGATCATCTCAGAGTGTATCAGAAAAGAATGTCTAGAGGCTACAACAAGAAAGTCCAACACAGAGAATTTCAGGTTGGTGATCTAGTGTTGAGAGAAAATCCTAAAAATCAATCACATCAAGAGCGCAAGGGGAAGTTCGAACCCAATTGGCTGGGTCCCTTTGTTATCACTGCTACTTTTGGCTCTGGTGCCTATCAACTCTCAATGACTGAAGGAGAACAGCTCTGAGAACCAATCAACGTTCTCCATCTGAAGAAATTCTACACCTAAGGCATTCAGTGCTTGGTAAATGTCCTGAAAAAATCTTAAAAATTGGAAAAAGTCCTTAAAAAAATGAACATCTTGGTGAAAACCTAGCAATAGGCACCTTGATGATTCACAAAAAAAATAAAAAATATCAAAAGTACAAAAAAATAAAAAAATATCAAAAGTACAAAAAAAATCAAAAAATATCAAAAGTACAAAAAAATTGAAAAAATGAAAAATATAAAAAAAAAAGAAAAAAAAGAAAAAGTGCCTTGGTGAAAACCTGGAAACAGGCGCCTTGGTAGCAAAAATAGAATCTCTACCAAGATGGTGAAAACCTGGCAAACGGGTACCACTTGCTCCAAATGCTCTATCTATCAGCACAATCTTGGTCTTTCCCAGCTTTTAGTCTTGCTTTAGTTTGTACATATCTCCTGGTTTGTTTCAACATTTCCAATTTTCAATAAGTCAGTCTGTACACCAATCAGCTCAAGCATCTGTATCCTATCAATGTTTAACACTTGGGGGCAATCAATGTCATATCCTATGGTCTCCGGTGTATTTGAGACGTGTCATATCCACTCAGAATCCTTTGAAGCTTCATTTGAGTCAGTCAAGTCTGTCTTGTCTCCAGAAAGGATTTTGCATCTACAACAATCAAACATCAAAACTCAACTGAAAACAATCTATGCTTTTTACATGCTTTTATCTCCTTGTATGCTTACTGATTCGCATTGAGATTTTTGCATATTGTGTCCCTTTGAGCTCTTCAATGATGTCCTTTACAGGATTTAGAGAGTGATGACTAGGGGCATAATCTTTTCTTGGTTTTCTGCTTGTATGTGAAAATCTAACAACTTTGGAAATTCTGGATTGAAATGGTGTCCGACTATAAGAGCCTCTATCTCGAATTGGATGGCCATGCGTACCTTGACCATTGATACCCAGATAATTCAAAAAAGTTTGATCTAACTATTGTCTTTTTGAGTGAGTTCTTTCTCCTACTGTGAAACACGATCTTGCCTAAGGATGTGAACGATAAAAGGTCACTATGGGTAATTCAGACTCAGTGGATCAAACTCGATAAGTTCATCATTTCACTCTAGACTTACGGTGGGTTTAGGTGCATATTGGTGAATAACATCAACATGTTTCTCTGTAATAAGCTCATCTTCTTCTGGAATGGCTCCCCATTCACGGTCATTAGACTCTTCATCTATGCCTTTAGGAAATCTAAGAACATGAGTAAAGTCAGGATGAAGAAGGGTTACCCTCAGATTCTGATTTGAATTCATACTCATGAGAATCTGTCTTAGAATAACTACCACCTTCCTCTTTGTCTATTTGATTGTCTTCAAGATTAGTTGGTTCTTGTGTTGCAACTATCTTTTGATTGATAGTAGGTTCTTGTGTTTCTACTACATTAATTCTTTTGGTTGGATCATCTTCATCTTCAAGGAGATCTATGATTTCCTTAGGCAAATGCTCATGAGGGATAAGTTCTGAGCTGTCTGAATCACTATCTGATGGTTTAGTTTCTTCCTTCTTAGGAAGGGGTTCACCTGGTGTGATCTACTCTATGACATGAGAACAATTACCTTTGAGATGGAAGGGTTTCTTTTTAAAGCCTAAGCCAACAGTATCTTTGTTTGCCCTACTAGTTGTAATACCCCAAAAAAGGGCTATAAGTTCATTAACCTCCTACATCGACAAATCGAACAAAATCGACATCAAAGTCCTAACCTAAGGCACATCTAAACATCATCGAATCATAATTGATTATCTTAAATTCTGCATCGGAGAATATTCCTAGTAATATTCCTAATTATCATAATTATCTTTAATTTTATAATTATTTGGCAATAAATCATATTTATCCTAAAGTTTGATTAATTGAATATTTTCATATTTAATTAATTAGATTTAATATTTGCCACTTAATTGTTTAATTAAATTTAATTCTATCTATTATTAATTGTATTATTTAATTTTGACAATAAATCAAAATTCCAATGAATAATTGATTAAATTCTTATTTAATTAATTAAAGCAAGTTGTCATTATTTAATAATATAGTTTTTAATAAAAGTTTGATTAAATAATTGATTAACCCATAAATCAATTGTTTTATTTTTAAAAGCAGTTAAGTTGAGCATAAATCACTTTATTATTAAATTAATTCATAAATAAAATATGCACAATCATAAAAGCAGACAACTATCAATTATCAATTAAAGCTAAACTCTATTTTGAGTTAAAACTTAGCTTTTGCATATTTTTGTGAATTAAATTATCTTTATTTAAAAATAACTCAAAAATCAACCTGAGTTATTTGAGTGATTTATGGCTTTTATCCATGCACCTCCAAAGCCTTGGATTTCTATAAAAACAAGGCTCAACTCTTCATAATTCATCTCTCAAGCATCTCTCAATCATCTCTCAATCATCTCACAAATTGCAAACTTACTCTACAGGAATCATAGCATATCAGATTTGGAGAATTTGCACAATTGGAGCTTGAAAGAATCAACTTGCGAATTCAAAGCTTTGTGAGATCAATTTCAATTGCATATTTTTCATATCATAGCATATAATTTCATAGCTTTGCATATCATTGTTAGATAGATCAATTCATAGCATATCAATTTCATCTAGCATAGATTCATATCGGTTTTTATCATTCTTATTGCATAGAAAATATAAAAAATATAGATTAATTGCATTCAATCTCATATCTAGATCAATTGCATTCAAATCCTTCATTTAGGTGTCGTCTAGGTCACTGATCTCGATTACAATTTGAGAACATCAATCTCGCACCTATTAGAAGGTAGTAAATCGCTTGGTTAGATAGTTTTCAATTTTGCACGATTTTGATTATCACTAACCTCTAATGTTTTACTGAGTGTTGTGTCTACAGATCAGGTACAATTTTCACACACACACTAGTATGTGAAATAGGTGTTATAAGACCTTCTCCTTTGACTCCTAGAGGTCCTTTATCTGGATATCCCATCTTAGATATCAATTTATCCCTTGGACCATATGAATTAGAAGGGATTTTGGATACTTTAGAGTCACTAGTCAGAACAACTTGAGATTCAGGTTCATCTTTGTATAGCCATGCAAGCACAGCTTCATCCTCTTCAAATTCCTTCTTGGAGACTTGTTCTGCTACGAAATTCTTTTTATATGCCTCAAGAGGTTCTTTAGAGTTTGGTTTGGACTATTTTAAATATTTTCCATAAGACTTAGGTGAGATAGGTAGAGATGTCAAAGATAAGACTGGTTCTATAGTATATTCTCCCATACCATTGTCTTTGATATTGACCTCTTTTGCAATGTCTTGCATTTTAGATGTGGATGCTTCTTTTGTTGGCTCAATGGAAGATTCTCTGTTATTAGGCACAAGTTTATCTGCACTTTCCTTCAATGTATTTCAAGTGGTAGCTATATCCACTTGAATAGTGACCTCTACTCCTTCATAGGGAAATTTCAAACATTGGTGGAATGTAGAAGGAATAGCCTTCATTTCATGTATCCATGGTCTCCCTAGAAGAATGTTGTAAGCCAAAGGTAGATCAAGAACTTGACAGATAGTATCTTTGATAACTGGACCTGCTCTGATAGGTAAGACAATGGTGCCTTTAGAAGATCTTTCTTGTTCATCATAGGCTTTTATAATTATTTTCTTTCTAGGTTCAATAGCTAATTCTGAAAATCCCAATTGTGTGATGAAGCTGTAAGAACAAATGTTTAGGCCAACGCCCCCATCTATCAACACACATTTGACTCTACGGTTTTGGATCAAGACTTCTATATGCAAGGGCTAGTTATGTGGGTGACTTAAGGAGTTGTCATCTTCCTCTGAAAAGGAGATATATTGCGGAGATGTAAGATGTCCAACCATAGTCTGGAACTTGTCTAAATCAAGGTCGTTAGGAACATTGGATCTGAAAAAAGCTTTGTCTAGAATAGCTCTATGAGCTAGAGATATCCAAAGTAACTCAAACATGGAGATTTTTGCATTAGTGTGTTGGAGTTGTTGAACAATGCTATAAGATGTTCACCTCATATCTTTAAGATTGGAAGATTTAGAAACAACCTTCTGTTTGGAAGCGGAAGAAAGATTGAAGGGCATCTTAGGGACATTTGATGAATCTAGGATTTGTTTGTTCAGATGTGCCTGAGCTTGTGATCGAGTCACTATGTTAGCTGAAGCATGATATCTATCTCTTAGCACAATTGTGATGACATTGCAATGCTCAGAGAGACAAGGTCCAACCATATTGATAACAACATTATTTCCAGGGTAAGCATAATTGACCTTTGCCCCCATATTAGGGTGAGAAGATGAAACTTCTTGACCATGTTTCAAAAATGGTTCTGTGAATGCTGTATGATCATTATTGCTCTTATGATTGTCAATCGTGATGTCTCCTTTATCAATCAGATCTTGAATAGTATGTTTCAAGCGTAAGCAGTTATTAGTTTTGTGACCTTTACCCCGATGGAAATCATAGAATTCATTCTCTCTCCACCATTTCAGTTTAGGATCAGGATCAGATTGTTAGATCTCAGGAAAAGAGATGATTTTATTAGCCAACAGAGTTCTCATAGCTGATTCCAAAGATTCTCCAAGAAGAGTGAAATTTCATTTATTATCAGTAGACCAAGATTTGTATTCTAGCTTCTTTTGAGATGGTTCAGACACCTTTTGTTCTAAATCTTTGATGACTTGGGTACCAATAGTTAGATTGAAAGCTAGTTCCTTTGATGGGGCATGGATGGTATCAACAACACCATCTATGATGATGCCTTTATTCTTGTTCTAGTTTTTGTTCTTGTCTTTAGAACTGGACCCTGATTCGTACTTATCCTTTTGAAGTGTCATATCTCCTTTTTTCACAAGTACTTTTTCAATTGTGATCGCATTGTCTACCATCTTATCAAAAGATGGATGATCTTGCATTTGTAAAGGGTAGTTGATCTCTGGTATAAGATTATTGATGAAGATTTCTAGTTTCTCAGTTTTTGGAATAAGCCTAGCATATAGAGAGAATTTCTTCCTCCATCTCTTGAGAAATGTCAGGAATGGTTCTCTTGGATATTGTTTGAGATTGCAGATATCAATCATGGTGACTAGATGTTGAATGTTGTAGGAGTATTGCTGATAGAACAATTTGATCAACTCCTCAAAAGTTTTGATAGTAGAAGGCAATCTAGAGAACCAATGAATGGTTTCTCCTCCCAGAGATCGAGGGAAAAGATGCATCAAGTAGGTTGGTTTTTGCATGAACTCCATAGATTGTGTACAGAATTCTCTGACATGATCTTGAGGATCAGAGTGTCCATCATACTTATCATATTTCAGCATCTCCACTCTTTTTGGGAATGGTGGCATGTACAAGTCTTTATCGAATGGAAAAGGGCATAGGGATTCCATGGAAAACTCCTTAGGTTCATTTTCTTTTTCAAGTTTGTTAAGTTTGACTTGCATGGCATGCATCTGTTTCATCATAGCTTTGAGTGGAGTTTCTTCCTCATGCGTAATGATATCTTCAACATTAAAGTTGGGAGGAAGTTTATCTCCTTGATGAGCTAATTGTAAAAAGTATGCTTCTCTATCTTCTTTCAAGAAATGCTTCATCATTCTTTTGAAGTCATCATCATTTTGATACTGAGCAATTTCTTTAGGTGTGGGTTCCTAATCTGCACCATGTTGAGATTGAGCTCTTTGAGAGCCAAAGTTTGTCCCTACTTGAGACATGGTAGGAATTCTCCCTAGGATAGATTGAGGAGGAGTTTTTTGATTACCTCTATGAGTTGATGAAGGAGGAATGTAACTAGATTTCAATAAAAAATTGCCAAGACCATCATCTTCGTAAAGACCAGAATTGTAGAGTTGCTCAAGAGTTGGAGCCTGGAGAGTATTCAAAGGTAAGGTATGGGATATTTCTCTAGATTTCTTGTGACAGGAAGCTCTAGTTTCCACCATTAACCTTGGGTGAAGCAAAAGAATATGCTGAACACAACTGAAGAAAGATCTGATCCAAGAAGATCAAATGACGCAACCTTGTCAAGGTTTGATTGATTGAAGCTTAGATTAGACATAAATGAAGGAGACTATGCCCTAGATGTATGGGTAGATTCCCAAAAGATAGCATACACGAGTTCACAACACTTAGTCATTTTGAAGATGGATTGAAGATTGATAGTTATGACAAGGTTTTGACACAAGATGAAAAAGACTCAAATCGATAAAATAGAAGGCTAAATCAGATTCAAAAGGCCACTTTAGGAAAATGATTGGATTCTCAGTAGTTGCTACTCTATTCCTGACATAGTGATTTTCTTGATAGACTCTAGAAATAGGCTGGAAAAGTTGGGTCTCTGACAGTTCTGACAACTTTCTAGCAATTTTTCAAAATTTCTCAAATGACTTTCTACAGGCTCATATGACAGTGGGTTTAGCATGAAATGGCAATTGAAAAACTCATACGACTATTTCAAAACTCACATGACAGTTGATAGCCGGGTTTTTGACTTCTGGAATTGATTGGCAACAAAACTCGTACGACAGTATACCATATACCATACGACAATCTGGGGGTTCTGAAATGACAATAGCAAAAAGTTTTACGACTTTCTGACTTTACAAGACAACTTTCGACTCCAAGAAGGTGTTTGACATTAGATTTTGCAATTTTTGAGGTTTTCAATTTCAAATTGTTCACAAAATTGTCTGTCCAGATTTGAAGATTGTAGCGAATTGATTCATTCTTAGTAACCAGATAGATAAACATGCACGCAAAACAACAAGCAAGTGATTTCAAGCACATCTGAAAACAATGAACAAGGGACCAAGCAACCCTGTGCATGAACAATCAAGTGACTGAATTATGCTAATCCCTAGGAGTGCTAACAGTGTATGTTCCAAAAAGTTTTGTAATAACGTACATATTCCTAGAAAATGAAAATTTGGCCTCACTAGGGTTTTTAGTAATGGTCTGAATTTGCAACTTTTGTGATCTCAAGAGGGTGAAATCCAATCTAGGCGCACCGAGGTTTTGACACAGTCTGAGAAATTAATCAATCAAGAGTTGCTAGGGAGATCTGACAGTCCAACAAGAGACCACACCTGTGAAGATTTCATAAGGACATTTATATAGCAGTTGCTGCTACCACGATGAAAATGGCTATTATTGCTTGAGGTTTCGTCAATGTGGTTAACCCAATTAAGGGAATGTCCACTACGGTTAACCCTCTCTAAAGGTGACTCAAAAAAGATACCACATGGAGACTAGTTCTAGATTCAAGGATCTGAGTTTCTGGTACTACCCAAAAAGGGAGTAGAGCATAATCCTCTAGCCTTTTCACTTTTAACCCAAACAAAGCAGAAAGATTAATTCGACACATTAAGACCAAGATTATCTCACAAAGATCTATGATATCAACTACTTATGATCTATCAACCTCTCTGGAGAGAGAATGTATCAATCAAAAGTTGAAGATGCACAAATCTAGTAGAATGTGAGACGCTCTCAGTAACCTCCCTACCTACAAGGATTCCTTCATTGAGAAGGGTTTCGCTGGAAACCCACTCTCTCAAGAACCACGAATAGTGTTCATAGGGCCTATTTACTATGTGTAACAAAGATGCTGAAAAGCAAATCTATGTTCATTTTTATAGCCCCAAATGAAATATGTGATATGAAAGAAATAAAGGTCACACAAGCTTGACACGCAAGAGTTCTTTTTAATCTAAATCAAAATATTATCAGTTGAAAAAGACTAGCTAAATTCCTTGCAACGCGCTTAGTAGATTCTTACCCATTTTTAGCAATTATCATGCTTTTGCCCAATCAAAATCAGCAGAAATCAATCAGAAACAACAAATTTCAATCGTTAATGTTAGCTGTCAATCCAAATCAGGAAAACAATTCTAGAAAACTACTTGAAAAAGTGAAATGACAATTGAAACCTGGCACTAAAACTCGTACAATAGTGGGTCACCTACGAGACGAAAATCCAGAAACTTATACGACACTAGGTATAGGATCATACAACAAAAGAGCTTCCAAATGACACTTTGATTTTGGTGGTACGATCCTCGATCAAATAAACTATCGTACGATAGTGGGCATCCTCTGATACAATTTTCTGACAAAACTCGTATGAAAATTGTACGGACATAAATTAAAAATCGCAGCTTGGAACAGAAAATGACAAGAAGATGATAGAAATTGATAGAAATTGAATGGAAACCCATTTCAGGGCTCCACAGTGGGCACCAAAAATGTGTGTGTGAATTTTGTACCTAGTTGTAGACACAGCACTTTAGTAAAACATTAGAGGTTAGCTAAAAATCAAAATCGTGCAGTGAAATGAAAACTAATCTAATCAGGTGATTTACTGCCTTCTAGTAGATGCGAGTATGCATTCTCAGATTGGATCGAGATCAGTGACCTTGACGACACCTAAACAAAGGATTTGAATGTAAAATCTAGATATGAATTAGATACAAATTAATCTATTTTTTAGTTTTCTATGCAATAAGATGAGAAATTATATGAAATCTAATCTATATGAAAAATTGATATGCAATGACTCTAAGAATTGATATGAAAAACAAAATTGATCTCACAAATGTGGTTGATTCACAAGATTCTTCAGATACCAATTCGCCAACATAAGTTTGCAAATTCTGAGATATGAATTATGAAGAGCTGAGTCTTGATTTTATAGAAATCCAGGGCTTTAGGGATGCATGGAAAAAGCCATAAATCACTCAAATAAACTCAAGTTGATTTTTGAGTTATCAAAGAATAAAAGATAATTAATTCACAAAATCATGCAAAAATAGCTTTTTGATTTAAATCAAAAGTTGAGATCAGCTTTTAACTCAAAAGAGAGTTGAGTTTATTTTTAAAACAACTTGAATTGATTTTTTGATTTATAGTTCAACTGCTTTTTGGATGTGCAAAATAATTATGAATTAAATAAATAGATAAAGTGATTTATCCTCAACTTAACTGATTTTTAAAATAAAACAATTGATTTATGGGTTAATCAATTATTAAATCAAACTTTTATTCAAAACTATATTATTAAATTTGACAATTGACATTAATTAATTAAATAAGAATTTAATCAGTTAGTCATAGGACATTTGGTTTATTGTCAAAGTGAAATAATACAATTTAGGAATAAATATAATTAGATCCAATTAAATAATTAAGTGGCAATATTAAATCTAATTAATTAAATATTGAGAATATTCAATTAATCAAACTTTAGGATAAATAAGATTTATCGCCAAATAATCATTAAATCAAAGTTAATTAGGATAAATTAAGAATATTGCTAGGAATATTCCTCGATGCAAAATTTAGGATAATCAATTAGGATTCGATGATGTTCAGATGTGCCTTAGGTTAGGACTTTGATGTCGATTTCATTCGATGTGTCGATATAGGAGATTAATGAACCTATAGCCCATTTTTTGGGTATTACAACATTGAAATATGTACGAAATATTGCAAATATTTTAAATATCTCTAGTAGTTTTGATTGTGTCACCACAACACTACATAAATGTTTGAATCAAGACTAGTATTAAATATTTAATATTTACGAACTTTTGACCTTTATAGATATATATAAAATTTAGTACAACATTCTTGATTGATTACATGTTATACACTATGTGAAATGTGTACAAACATTACATATACTAAGAGGAATGTCATTCAAATCAATGGATTAAGATAAAAGGATGTTTGAACAGAGAAATCTTTTCACTGAAATTTAAAAATGGCCGACTACTTTCAACACAGACCCTATTATCATTATCTCTAATCCACCACATTTTCAGGGTGCCATCGACACTACCACTGTTTTCCTCAATAGCTAGGAAAACTCAAGAAACTTGAATGGGAGAAAGAGGAAAGAATCTTCCCCCTGCTTTTTTCATGGGTGCTTTAGAAATGAACATGTTGTGATCTGAAATCGGCTGCAGGGACAGGTGGTTACCTTATTTCGTTTGGTAATTTTGTCTTCCAAAAGGAATAAGTGTATCTAAGATATGGACCCAGATATAAAGCATCTCTCATTATCCTTTTCATTTTAAACCATTTTCTATTTCTTGTCTTTGCTACCAGATGTTGTAAATACATCTAATTTCTCTAGGGGCTAGAAACATGGGAGTTCAAAATAGATCTCTCTGTCTTTTTCGTTATGGTCACAAATTTGCATGTTTGAATGAATAAGAGATTTCAGTTTCAAATATGACACAAACATTACCACATGCAAGGATTCTAAATTGTTTCCTTTGAAAAATATGGTAATGAATCACATCTCATGCAACATAATTTATTTTTTAATTATAGTATTTTTCTAAGTTTTAAGGTTGGAATAGTAGAATATACATTTAAGTTGGTTTATGTGTAAAAGAATTGTAATCTTGAAAGAGGGATCACACATTCAAATTCTAAATGAGATAGAATTGTATGCTTCACATTAGAAGTACAAGGTAGTATCATATAAAATAAGCTTGGTAGACTTTAAAATATCCACACTTCAAATGCTTTGCAAACCTTAGCGCATACAAGGATTCCTAATGATTCTTTTGAAAAATAAAGTAATACGTCACCATCTAGCATGAACAACATTCATTTTTAAATTATAAAAATGATATCTCCATTTCAATTTTGAGGCAAACTTTACCATATGTAAGGAATTTAATTCTATTTTTCTTTGAAATATGGTGGTAATTCATCATCTCATTCTGGAAGGTGAGCTTGTAGGTACACAAGAGTTGGTCTAATGGTAAATCTCAGATATTGTCTATTCTTTTCCATGCAATAGTAGATGGGAGATCAATAAACTACATAAATGAATTAGATAGGAGAAAATTAGATTGACAATTTAGAAGAGTGTTCACAATTATAAGTAGTTGATATTAATACCAAAAACTTGTTCTATGATATTGTGGGGTGGCTGCAAGAAGTTGAGTCCCACTTTTGGGCAAAAAGTGGAAGTGTTTTCCCTTTTTTTCAAATTTCTTGTCAATTGATGTCTAAATTTGAGGCACTTAAAAATTAAATCTCAGAAAACTTTAGAAATATAAAATCTAGCTCGCGGAGTATACTTTTCAAATATGTAATTTATTTAAATACCCACATGGTATACATTTATTTTTAGTAGGATTGTCTAAAACCCATGTTTTTGAAATGCCTGTTTTAAGACCATACCATAGCTGTGTACGACCACCATATTTTGACCTAAATAAATGAATTTTTGCAAATCCTTCTGGAAAAATATACCTAAGACACCAAAGATTGATAAACATATTTTTCCTTCTTTTTTATTGAATATTTTTTTTAAATTAATTTTCAATTAACTATAAAACACATTTTTTAAACCTCAGGTGTACAACCACCATAATTTGATGAAAATTTCATATTTTTTTCAAAATTCCTTTTGTTTATCTTCAAGAGAATTGTATGTAGATTGATGTCATATAATTTATTTTCCAAAATACCTAAAAAAAAAGTTATTAAAGTTTTAGTGAACCTCACTATTTTACATTTAGGTCCTACTTGTAACTAATAAAAAATGCAAAAATAGTAAAAATAATCATATCACTATGAAATTCACATTTTTGAAATTAGGAAAGTGAGAAATCTAATGGGTTTTTGTTTTGTAATAAAATACAATCAGGACAACCCTCAAAAAATTATGACAAGGCAGATATCTGGTATTCCAGTGCCTTAACCAAATTTTTGGAGGTCAAGGTATAGGCTTGGTTCAACCAAGCCTAAACCAAACCTATTTTAAAATGAAATTTGAGGTGGATTTGTATTTCCCGCTCATGTCTTAAGAAACAAGTGCTGTTATTTAAATTCAAAAAAATGGGCACTCGTTTCTTTAAAAAAAGATTCGAAGTGTTAAAATGTATTTTTATTATTAAAAAAAAAAAATGGAAATAGGTACCCATTTTGAGACGGGTACCCATTTTGAAACAAAATGGGCACCCATTTTAAAACAAAATGGGCACCCATTTTTTGAATATCAGATCGAGCTCCTGAACCTAAATCGGGTGCCCGTTTCGAGTGGCATCTTCCAATTCTACAAGACTTCAGCCGAATTGGTACCCAACTTCTTGCACTTACCCTGTGTATATGATTCACTTTATTTATATCATGGAACAATTAGACTTGACAAGTTCTTCTAAATTTTTAATACTTTGTATTTGTTCACATTTATTTATTTTATTTTTAAATTTGATGTGCAATAGCTACTTTTTTGAAACACTATTAAATATTCATGGAATATATACTTGATTTTAAAATTGATACATAGTTGCAAGAAAAGTATATCATATTAATTAGAGAAAAATGCATTACATAACATTTGATAACATATGTATGTATGTATATATGTATGAACATATAATTTTTTACTTGAAGATTACAAGTTCTAAAGCATACAATTATTGATCTCATATGTCGCATATTTGGTAATATTTTGATTAATATTCAAGATGAGTATCAACAAAATATAATACTAGTTTGTTTTAATATTAATATAAATAATCACAATTACTATCACATCATTTGAACCACACACAAATACTAGCCCCTATCTCATATTATAAGTAGCAATTTTGAACTTTTATAAAAAGATATTTTAAACCTTACTTTTACTTTCCAATGGTTGACAAAGTGAAACACATATCAAAATGATCAAGCTATTTTTACTTCTAAAGAGTATTGCATCAAAAAAGTTGAGTTCTTATTACAATCTACCAATACATCAAGAAAATATTAGTAATTCCTTCACAAAATAAAAAATGAAAAGTATCTAAAATATCTCAAACATTTATTATTAATGTCCATAACATGACTCATGAGAGCACTATATTCTTTTTTTAATCACTGAAAAGTACTAAACATTTAATACTAACCTACTTTTTATTTTGTAGATTTAATTAAAATTT
Source organism: Chamaecyparis obtusa (assembly GCA_027943335.1). NCBI lineage: Eukaryota > Viridiplantae > Streptophyta > Pinopsida > Cupressales > Cupressaceae > Chamaecyparis > Chamaecyparis obtusa. The sequence continues at coordinate 42,300 of BSBK01001137.1, forward strand.
AATATGGCATTCTCCATCAATTAAATATAGTAAAGTAAACTATAGATTGAAAGATGTCCTTGAAACATTACAAATATCTCAAATATTAATTATCAATGTCAATAATGCAACTCATTGAGTTCAACCACAACACCATATAAATATTTTAATCAATGGCAAGTACTAAATTTATTTAATACTAACCCACTTTTTAATTTTCTAGATTTGTATAACATATCAAATTGTCCATTAATTATAAATATTTTAAGTATTATACACATTGAATTTTGTACCAACATTATAAATATTTCAAATATTTGTATCATGTTAATAATATTTAATATTTTAATATCAATTCTAATGTCTTATTGTTGATGAAGTAACACATGTTTATTACATGGAGAAGTGTAACCTTAGAATGGCAACAGGAAGACCTTATAGAAGACCAGTGAATGTAACGGTGTAAGAAAAAAGAAACTATTTGAAATCCATTGCCAACTCATAATTCATTGTTCGTACATAAGAAAAGCCAAAAATTCTGAAACCATTAAAATTGCCACTCAAAAAATTATAGTAACTAGACACGTCATTCCCATAGAGAAAATTATAGCCGATGCACGTTATTATGTTTTATTTCATCGGTTATTCCATTTATTACATTTTATACTATAAATAAAGGAGTTATAATCTTATGGAATCAGATTCTCTCTGTCATTAATTGCACTTGTCTACGGGGTACACTTATTCATCCAACTGATCTTCAGATGGCTCAACGACAGAATGGGTTGATGGAAAGTCTACAGAGTTACTCTCACATTGATGGTCTTCAGCTCGATCGCTTTCGGCTTCTCCCTCGGTAGTTCCTGCATGTCTATAATAACGTGCTTATGTTTTTTCAGGTTCTGGTTAGGGTTTGGGACTGGCGGCGACTATCCAATCTCGATAACAATCATGGCCTTTGCATGGCCGAGTACGCAAATACCAAGACTAGAGGAACATTTATTGTTGTTGTATTCACCATGCAAGGCAATGGAATTATCTCCGGATGTATGGTTAGAATGATTGTGAGTTCTTATTGTCAATTGAAACTACCCTCAATTCTTCCATCTAGGAGACCAGTTTGGATTCACCAAGCCATTAAAGTAGTGGAATGGTTGATTGAGAAAAACCATTGATTAACTACCTTGTCTCTCTCTCTTTTCATCCGACACCAATTTGAAGTCTTATTTTTATGGTTTTCCTGTCATCGTGTAATGAAATCATGATAATGAAGTGAGGGGGATGGATGTCGTGCCTTAGTAACGACATGGTGAATGAAATTCTTTCCTAAACGCATCCATTATCCACAATTATTGTCTTGTCCTATGGTATTTTATTGTCTATCAACAATTAAGTTTTCTTACTAGCGTATGTCATATTCGTAGATTTATTGTTACCCTTTCTTTTTATTTCTCTTTCTTTTTCTTTGGTATTTTTCTTTTAAATTTATCTTCCTTCTCTTAGATAACAAGGAATGCGACATAAATTACAACATTCTTCTAGCGAAGATGAGTGGGGAAGCGGAGCGAGGGGAAGAAAATTTTTGAATGTGGCGTTGAGTGGGAAACCTATAGAGAAGGGATAGGATGATCAGTCTGCGGGCTTGGACCTGGGCTAGGACAATGGATAGGGGGATGCGACAGAAGATAGGGACCCACGGGCCTTATAGCCGGATCCAGGTAAAAAAGAGGGTAATGCTCCAAAACCAAGTGCATCTGGAGGCACCCTAGGTCCTTTGGGACAATGGACTAATTTGTTTGGAGTCAAACCATCGGGTAAATCCTCTTTCCCTAAAATTAAAGATATATCAAACAAAGAGAAGGGGATTTTTGCCTTAGAAGTTCCTTCTAAGCTTATTGATCATAATATTATGAGTATGGCTGTAACTCTTGTTGGCAAGTTCATAGGTCCTAGGCCAAACATAGATTTGGTTTGAATCTTTGCTAAGAATAAGGGGGATCTGAAAGGACCGGTTGAGGTTACGGCTATGACCAAAGGGTTTATGTCTTTTGATTTTTCCTACCCCGAGGACTACTCAAAGATTCTCTATGTGGGAAACTGGTCGATGGGGAAATCCACTCTCATTCTTTAGAAATGGACCTCTAACCTGGACTCAACAATGATTTCTTGACCTAGGCCCTGGTCTGGATAAGGCTTCCAGAACTTCCCCTTGAAGACTGGCAAGAAGATGTTTTTGATGGCATTGCTAGCTCTTTTGGGAATTTTCTATCTATTGATCTAGTTACAGTAGCCAAGAAAAGACTCACCTACGCCATAATATGCGTAGGGGTGGTCGAAGGTCAGGATATGCCAGAAGTGATTGAATTCCAATCAAGATTGGGGAGGTGCATGCAGTAGATGGACTATGAAAATGTGCCTTTCGCCTGCTTCCATGCAAAAAGGTAGGACACAAGGCCAAAATGTGCCCTATTTTCATAGAGAAGGAAAAAGTTCGCAAGGCTCAAATCAAACAAGGAAAAACAAAAAGACCCAAAATCAGCAAAAAGGACTGAATCAAGCTGAGGGAAATAGGAAGGTGTGGAAAGAGAAAGCTCCCAATGGAAATAACCATGAGGGTGAATCTCTAGGGGAGAGACCCAATGAAAAAATGGTGCACCTCCCTTAGCACCAGTGTTTGGAAGGAAAGAAAATAAATGAGGACAAGGAGTAGCAAAAGGCCTAGATGGAAAAAGGAAATAGAGAAAAGGGAGATGGTGAAGCCATCCCTTCTATCCTAGCTATTGTAGTTGGGGAGGGGAACAAAGGAGGTAGGAACCTCCCTAAGGAAGGGGAGATCATAGTGGAGGAAATCAAAGAGGACTCCTTCATTCCAGCCACCCAGGAGATTGGGGGAACTATGGAGGAGTAGGGCCCTTCTCTTTCTTAGGAATCAAACTTAAGTAGAAGCACATGGGTGTCTCCAAGGAAAATTAACATAATCCTTGAGATGGTATCTGCCTCTACTCCAGGACAAATATCAAGAATTTAGGCTCTTTTTGATAGCTGCAAAGATGACAATGCGGTACCTTGGATATCTGTTAAGGAAAATAAAAAGAAAAATATCTACGACCCATCACCGGTTTCTCCTGCCGCTATAAGGGGCAGAGCTAAAGCTGACACTAGAAGTATATCCACTACTCCAGGAAGGTTGAGAAAGAATCAAATCAGAAAGGAAGAAATAAGAGGAAACATAATGGATGGGACCAAAAAACCATCCAAGATATCCCCAAAACAAATTATGAAGATCATATCTTGGAACATTCGTGGACTCAATGGAATCCACAAACAGGAAATTGTTAGGAATATGATTAGGGATCATAGGCCAAAAATATTTTTGATTTAGGAAACAAAAATGAAGAAGGAGAAGGTCAAAAGCATTATTTTCAATAAAGGGATGAACATTGCGACTACTGATTCTGAGGGTGCTTTAGGAGGGTTGTTAGTGATATGGAAGGACAACTTAATAGAAAATATTATTTTTGATGAAGGTAAAATTTTCCTTATTCAATTCAAAAATCTCAAGGATCAAGAAAGCTGGTTCATTATGAATATCTATGCCCCAAACTCAAAGAATGGTAGAAGACACTATTCGAATAAAATTTGCAATCTGATGACCAAGTTGGGAGACTCTAAGGGCATTATTATGGGAGACTTCAATACCCCCCTTATGGCCATTGAGAAATTAGGTGGGCTCCCACAAGATTTGGAAAGCAGACAACATCTGGCTGATCTGATCAATGACCTGGCCCTCATGGATGTCGAGTTAGGAGGTAGAAAATTTACTTGGTCTAATAGGAGAATTGGAACGGATTGTATTTAGGTTAGGATGGATAGAGCCCTTATCACTTTGGATTGGATGAACCATTATCATTGCAAACTTTCTTCTATGGCGAGACTTGGTTCGGATCTCTCCCCTATTGCTCTCACCTTAGAAACTAGCAATAAGAAAAAGGCTTTCCCATTCAGATTTGAGAATATGTGATCTGCATACCCTAGTCTTTCTGAAAAAATTAGGAAATGGTGGGGTATTGATGTGGATGGCACAACTATGTATAAGGTGGCTAAAAAACTCAAAAATAATAAAATGGAGATCAAAAAGTGTAACAAAATGGACTTTGGGAACATCTTTCATTCTAAAGAAAGGATTATGGTGGATCTTGCAGAGGTGGAGGAAGAGATTCAAAATAGGGCTATGACAAAAGTAGGCTGAATGCTAAAAAGACTATTTTGGCTGATCTTCACAACATTGTGGGAAAAGAGGAAATATTTTGGAGGCAGAGGTCTAGATCGGTGTGGTTAAAGGAAGGGGATAAAAACTCTAGATTCTTCCACCTTTCTACTATGAAACACAGGGTTTCCAATAGAATTAGTGCTATTAAAAAGGGGGATAATACTATAGGGGAAGACAAAGAGATTACTAAGGAAGCAATTAGCTATTTCTCTTCTATCTTAACCAAAGAGCTAAATTTGGGAGAGGAGGACCAAGTGGATATTCTTAAGACCATCCCAAGTGTGATTACTGCTAGCTAGAACAGGTCTTTAGTGGCTATTCTAGAATTTGAAGAAATCAAGGTGGTTGTCTTTTCTTTGCCTGCTGAAAAAGCTCCTGGCCCAGATGGGTTCCCTACTTTTTTCTTCCAGATGTATTGGGAAGTTATAAAAGATAACCTTGTCAAAGTGGTTTAGGAATTTTTTGGTGCTAAGAGCTTGCTTAAAGAGATCAATGCTACTTTTCTGGTTTTGATTCCCAAAGTCACAAGTGCACATTCTTTTGAAAATTTCAGGCCTATTAGTCTTTGCAACTCTTTTTACAAGATTTTTTCAAAAGTTTTAACTAATATAATCATCAAAATTCTTCCGAAGATTATTGCACCTCAACAAATGGGATTTGTCCCAAGAAACAGGATTTGTCCCTGATAGACAAATCCTCGATTCTATCATAGCTGTGTATGAGGTTATCCATTCCTTAGATGAAGGAAAAAAGGATGGCTTCTTGCTCAAACTTGATCTATCTAAGGCTTATGACAGGGTGGATTGGATGTTCCTGGATAAAGTTCTCGAGGCTTTTGGTTTCAATGATAAAACAAGAAAGATTATATCTCAACTGATCTCCACCCCCACTTTTGTGGTGATGGTTAATGGTTCTCCCTCTAATTTCTTTAAATCTTCTAGGGGGCTCAGGTAAGGGGACCCTCTTTCACCAATCCTCTTCATCATTCTGGCAGAATGCCTAGGAAGATTGATTCATGACAAAAGGAGCAAAGGAGAAATTACTAGGTTAAAACCTTCTTCTGGTCCCCTGATTTTCTATCATCAACAATTTGTGGATGATACCATTTTAGGGGGAGAGGCTTTGGTGAAAGAAGCTAGAAACGTGAAGACTATTATCAATACTTATTCCAATGCCATGGGCCAACTCATTAACTAGAGCAAGAGATCAGTCTTCTTTGTTAACACCCCTAAGGGCAGACAGAGGAAAATTGTAGGTATTTTGGGTTGTTGTATTGTTTCTTTCCCTTCTACGTATTTGGGGCTTCCTCTAGGGTCCAAACTTCCTAACCTCTTTTGGAACAATCTTATTGATAAATTCAACAGAAAACTGGCAGGCTAGAAAGGCATTACCCTGAGTCAGGCTCAAAAAATTCTACTGATCAAATCTACTTTGCAGAATTTGCCTACTTATGCTTTAAGCCTTTTCTCTATACCTACCAAAGTGGTTGATGCTTTGGAGTCCATTCAGAGGAATTTTCTGTGGGCTGGTCCTGAAGGTAATAAGAAGTACTCGCTGGTGGCTTGGGAGAATATCTGTAGACCCAAAAAGAAGGGGGGGCTGGGGATTAGGAATCTGAAGCAGTTCAATAGGGCCCTACAAGCTAAACATATATGGAGGATCTTCAATTCCAAGGGGGAATGGAGGGACATTTTGAAGGATAAATATATAGCCAATATTAACTTCAAATAGTTCATCAGTAGGGACTATGACCCAAGGGGATCCAACATCTGGAATGGCATTCTGAAGACTAAAGGCATAGCCACAGAGAAGGCGAAATGGAAACTTGGCAATGGGGAAGATATTAATTTATGGCATGATGCCTGGCTAAGACAAGGGCCCTTATGGAACATTGAGCCATATAATAGATGGGCAATCATATGTATGGAAAGATTTGGCTGTAGAGTGAGAGACTACAGGGTCAATGATGAATGGGTGAATCTGACCGAGTTATCCCAAGAGCTTAAGCCGTTGATGGACATTGTAAGGCATATCCCTTTGTCCCTCAACAAGGATGCTATTATTTGGGGGGAGACAAGGGATGGAAACTACACTATAGCCTCGGGTTACGAAACCATGCAAAACATTAAAACAATCCCTGTTTGGGCCAAAGCCTGGTATCCTGACCTTATTCCCAAAATCAACATTTTTTTCTGGATTATGCTCCAAAACCGTATCTTGACGGTGGACAACCTTACCAAGAGGGGCCATCTAATGGCAAATAGATTCATTCTTTGTAAAAAGCATAGTGAGAGTGTGGACCACATCTTCATTCATTGCCAATTCACCAGAGACATATGGTCTTATTTCCTATCTTTCTTCAAGTTGACTTGGGTTTTTCCCATTAACACTACAGATCTCTTTGAACAATGGCACTGTGGGGTGATTGGGAATGTGAAAAAGGGATTGTGGGATTGGAATTTGCCTCATCTCTTTTGGGGGGTGTGGAAGGAGCGGAATAACAAAATTTTTAGGGAGAAAGAAACTAATGCTAAAGTTGTCTTCCACAAAAGCCTTAACGCTCTGTTAGAGAACTATGCTATCAATAAAGGTTGTAACCCTCTTCTTAGCACAAAGAAAATTGATAGAAATAGGAGGGAGGATTGCAAATGGATTCTCCCGCTTGAGGGCTGGTGTAAAGAAAACTTTGATGGGGATGCTAAAGGAAACCCTGGCAAGGCTGGGGTGGGAGGCATCATCAGAAATGACCATGGAAAAGGAATTTTTGCTATTTCTACTCCTCTAGGGGTGCAAACTAATCACTATGTGGAAGCGATTATGGCTCATCAAACCATCAAACTTGCTCGGGACATGGGAGTCAGAAAACTTTGGCTGGAAGGAGATTCAAATAATATAATAGACTATCTTAATGAGAAGAATGAGCCTACATGGATGATTGTGAATATCATTGAAGAGTGCATTCAGATCCTTAAGTCCTTTAATAGTGTATACATGGCTCATGAGTATAGGGAAGCGAATCAAGTGGCTAACAGGTTGGCCAACTGGGCAGTGAAGAATGATGAAACGAAAAGATGGATGGACAGATATAATATTCTGCTCAAAATCTTAGATTTAATAGAAAGGGAGAGGATCCCAAGTAGATTGGGAAACATTAAATGTTAATTATGAAATTTTATGTTCTATGGGAAATGTACTGAGAAATGATGTGTAAGTACAATAGCCAAAGTATGAAACACCTTAGTAATTGTCATCAGCACACTTTGAGGCCTATTTTTGGGTATTACTTTCATGAGGCTAAAAGAAGTTTCAAGAAAACTATACATATCAATTGGAATCAAGCTTCAAAAGATATCGCTACCAAGAGAAAAGTTTGCAGAGAGAACAAAATTATGGTGGGGGAGAGACACGGGAGGGAACCAGAGGATGAAGTTGATAAGTGGCATTGGTACTCTAAGATGTGGAGCATTTTGAATAAAGGTGAATTTACTACATTCATAGACCAACTTCATAGGTGGAAACTCTCTGTTACTCGCATCATGGTTAAGAGTTGGAACGAAGGGATTGTCAAAATTGATGGGGTGGATTTCATGGTGACAGAGGAGGTTATCTTTGTGGTGACAGGCATACCCATCATTGGGAAGAAATTCTACAAAGATAGGCATATTTCAGGGCAGGCGGTGATGGAGGCTTTAGTGAAGAAAAGGACCTAGTACCTGCCAAGCTCCATCAAGCCACTATGGAGGTTTGTGTTGAGGGATATTATCAAGTACATCTCCCTGGACATGAGATTTGACCACATCTACACCTACCACTTCATGCTTCTAAACCATTTCAGGTCTGCAGCGAAGATCTCTATCCCTTTCTTCCTATATTCATCTATTAATGAGAATATCAATGACTATAGGGAGAAGCCTATTGGTAACCCTACTTTCCATGAGGGGCTTTTGTTGTTAATTTATGAATTTTTTAAGGCTAGGACTATAGGGAAAGAAATTAAGAATAGGAAGGTGGGCAAGGAGGGTAAAGATGAGGAGGTCGAGTCGAGAGAAGAGTATATCCCATCTGATACTAAGGACAGCCAAGAGATGCATTCAGACATGGATGAGGATGCTACCCCATAGACCAAAAAGGGGAAAAAGAAAATAAAAATGGAGAGAATGGAGAAAAAGGAAACTCCCAACCCTAAACAGAGCATTGGTATCTCATCTGACAGAGATTACGATGAGAGGGTAGAGGACATGGATACGGAGGGTGATAGTGTAGATGGGGAGGAAGATACCTTTTTCGAAGAAGAGGAAAATAAGGAGAGGAAGGGTGGAAAGAGAACCATTACTATTAAGATGTCTGCCGATAGAGAGGAGGTTTCTGATGATAAACCTTTCAGGAGGCTGAAAAGAGGGAGGGATATTGAAGAAGAACCCAAGGAGGAAAGGCATGAGGAGGTGAAGGATAGTGATGAGGAAGAGGAGAATCAGGGGAGAAGGGATGAGAATGAGCAAGGTTTTGAAGATTATGGGTTTGGCCATTACACTTGCAAGATTTCAAGAAAAGACAAGAATGTGGTTTGGAGGAATTTTGATAATGTTTCTATGAGGATGGGTCTCAAGAGAGAGATGATGAAAACTCTGGTTAAGGAGAATAAGGAGGGAAAAATTCAAATGGAGGAGCTTATTGATCCTACCCTGGTCATTTTGAGCAACATCACTAAGGAGAACCCTCAGATGGATGTGCTTAATAATGCTAAGAACAGTGTTATTGATAGCTATAGAACCACTAAATGGACTTATCATGAAATCCAGGACCTTAAATACAGAGTGGGCAGATTGGAGAGGGACAACTGTAACAATAAGAACAAGAATACCGAGGAGGAAAAGGATATGTAAAATAGAGTGGAGGAAGTGAAGAGGAGAGTTCAGAGCATGGAGGGAACCTTGCAGAAAATCGCTAAGCAAAGCTATAATATTCTTAAAGCTTTCAATGATAACATAAAACTGATGATAAACAAAATTGAGGAACACAGGGGCAGTAAGGAGGAAGACCAGTCTCCAAACAGCGGAAAAGATAAGTCTCCTGAGGAAGGACCGAGGAAGAGGACCAGATCCAGCACATTGAAAAAGGACACTCAGGAACCTGATAAATAGCTTTCTGACCTTAAGGAGGTGACTGGAAGGGTGTCAGAGCTGGAGATTCATGCGGTGGATATTCTCAAAGAAATTTCTTGAGCTGTTCTCCTAGCTTTGGGCCTATCCTGGTTTTTTTGTTCTACTTCCCTGGTTTCCTTTTCTGGTTTTATGTTGCTTTCTGGTGGGGTCTATTGTTTAGCCTGTGGCTATTATATTATTGATACTTTAAACGCTTTATCTATGTTAAAATTTTAGTTCTATAAGGGTTTCAGGGCCCCATCAAAACCTATTTTCCATAATAAAAAACAAGGAATGCGACACATGTAATATATCCCCACTTATAGGATATTCCAGCCTCTGCGCTGAGATAAGACCTCATACTATTTTTATTTATTAAACTATTCTACTATGGTGCTCAAATTTGGTTTTCTAGGCCTTCGTTAAGACAGTTCTAAGTTTGGTGTATAAGACATTAAATATATATTTTTATTTGAGAACATTTTAAACTATTTAAAAAACATATATTTAATGTCTTAAGTTTTGAATAAACAAATAAAACTAAAATATTAAAAATTTAGTTTTGACAAAGTATTATTATATCTATTTTTTTAAAAAAATTAAATGTAAAATATCTTATTTTATTATATGATAAAATTTCAATTAGATTTATTGCTCTTAAATTGTTATATTTTTGAAAATTGAATTGTATGTAGACATTTTGGATCACAAAAAATATTTTATATTAGGGTTTAGGATTTATGATTATGATTATTCTTAGGGTTAGGGTTTACATGTTCTACTACAATTGCTACTATTACAAAAAAAAAAGATTATAAAATTGTTCAAAACTTTGTTATAAAATCTATCTCAAGTAACTTCTAGATTCATATAGCCTATTATTATATAACTTTTTTGATAACCCCCCCCCCTTCTCGCTCTATATTTACATGAGATGAATCTTATTTTTATTCCCTAATCCTAAGTGTAACTCTAAATCCTAAGCCTAATACTTGAACCCTATGCCTAACCATAATAATAACCATGATTTAAAGTAACTCTAATCCTAGCCATAACCCTAAATCCTAAATGTTAAATCCTAATCCTAATTGCTAAACATTGATCCTAAATGATAAACCCTAATCATAAATGTTAAACCCTAATATTAAATGATAAACCCTAATCCTAACCATACCCATAACCCTAAATCCTAAATGCTAAACACTATTCCTAAATGCTTAACCCCAATACTAATCTTAATTAATAAACCCTAATCCTAAATGTGAAACCCTAAATGTACTAAATCCTAACCTAAACTACAATCTTAAATACTAAATCCTAATTGTAAATGCTAAACCCTAATTATAAATGCTAAGCCATAATCCTAACCATGACTGTAATAGCTAAACCCTAATCCTAAATTATAAACTGTAATCCTAAATTCTAGCCCTAATACAAATCCTAACCCTAACCATAACACTAATAATTATATAAACCCTTACCCTCTCTCTCTATTTACTTGAGATGAATCTTATTTTTATTCCCTAATCCTAATCGCGACTCTAAATCCTAAGCCTAATACTTGAACCCTATGCCTAACCATCTAATAACCATGACGTAAAGTAACTCTAATTTTAACCATAAACCTAAATCCTAAATGTTAAATCCTAATCCTAATTGCTAAACATTAATCCTAAATGCTAAAACCTAATCATAAATGGTAAACCCCAATATTAAATGATAAACCCTAATCCTAACCATACCCATAACCCTAGATCCTAAATGCTAAACCCTATTCCTAAATGATTAACCTCAATACTAATCTTAAGTAATAAAGTTTAATCCTAAATGTGCAACCCTAAATACTAAATCCTAACCTAAACCAAAATCTTAAATACTAAATCCTAATTGTAAATGCTAAACCATAATCCTAACTGTAATTGTAAAAGATAAATCCTAATTTGAAATGCTAAACTCTAATACTAAATTCTAGTCGTAATACAAATCCTAACCCTAACCATAACACTAATAATTATGTTTAAACCCTTACCCTAACCCTAATCCTAATCATAACCCTTAATCCTAAATGCTAAACCCTTATTCTAAATCCTAAACCCTAATTACAAAAAAATAATACTAAATGCTAAATTTAAATCTAAAATACTAAACCCTAAATCCCAACCTAAAGAATAATCTTAAATATTAAACCTTGATTATAAATGTTAAAACCTAATTCTAAATACTAAATCCTAATTGTAAATGCTAAATCATAATCCTCACTCTGATTGTAAATGCTAAAACCTTATTCTAAATGCTAAACCCTAATCCTAATCCAAAATGTTAAACCCTAATTTAAGTTTAGTAATTAGGATTGATTTTTAACAATTAGGGTTTACCATTTAGGATCAAGGTTTACCATTTAGGATTAAGGGTTATGATGAGTATTAGGGTTAGGGTATGGGTTTACATCATTATTAGTGAATTATGGTAAGGATTAGGATAAATTTAGGGCTAGGATTTAGAATTAGGGTTTTTCATTTATAGTTATAATAATAACTATATCCTAATCATAACCCTAAACCTAATCCATACTCTAACCCTAATCCTAAGTCTACAAAAAATTCTAACCCTAATCCTAATCATAATTCTAACCTCATAATGATAATTCTAAGCCTTTCCCTAACCATACCATAAATCCTAACCTTAATCAAAATTCTGATGCAAACCCTAACCCTAATCCTAAATACCATGAAACTTCTAACACTCATCATAATTCTAGCCATAACACTAAATTGTAACCCTAATTTCCATACTTCAATTTTAACCATATCTTAAACCCTCACCCTCGCCCTAACTATAACTATATATCTAACCTAAGAATGAATCTAAATCTAACTACATCATCAATCCAAAACCTAATCATGAAACAAAACCTAATCTCAAGTGTAAACCCTAAGTGTAATATTTATCCTAACCCTCACTCTAACCTTAATGCTAACTAAACCCTAATCAGAACCCTAACTAAAATATAATCTAAATACTAACCCTATCCCTAACTCTAAACATAATTTAAATCCTAACCCTAACTATAATCCCAACTCTAACCATAACCATAACCTAAACTCTCGTAACACAAATTTTAATCCTAACCCCAACTATTTCTCTAGCCTAAGAATGATGCTAAGCCTAACTATGTAACTAATCCAAACCCTAACCGTGGTGTAAATGCTATCTCTAACCCTGGCCATAACCCAACCGCAAAACCTAAGTATATGATTAACCCACATCCTATCCCTACCCTAATCATGATGTAAACCCTAACCTCAACCTTAAAAAAAAACATTTGTAAACTAAAACCCAATGTAAACACTCACCTTAATCATAATTAGAATCCCAACCTTAATTCGACTTGTAATCTAAACCCTAACCTAACCATAATTCTAACCATCTCCTTAACTATACCCAAAACCCTAACCCTAACCCTAACTGTGATGCAAACCCCAACCCTAAAACATAGTTCCAAAACTAATCCTAAACCCTAACTCTAACCATAATCTAAACCCAAATCCTCAGCCAACACAAACCCACCTCTAGCCCTAATTATGAGGTAAAACTTGATCATAATCATAATCCCAACCTTAAATCTATTTTAACACTAACAATAATCCTAACTCTAACTTTATTCATAACCTAAACCCTAACCTTAACCATGATGTAAAGTATAACCCTACCTATAATCCAAATATATCTTAGGGTTACTAATCAGTGCATAGTATAATTAGGGTTAGAAAAATTAATTATATTATAATAATATTTGATTAAATTATATTTAATAAAAAATGATTTATTAATTTATTTATTGTGTTATGCGCACTACCACTGCTACTAGCTAATATATACTCTATATTTAAAATATGCCAATATATATCAAGGCATTTAATTTTTTCCATCATTCACCTTCAATAAAAATTAAAGTTGAAAAAATTAAACGCCTCGATACATCTTGGCGTATTTTAAATATAGAGTATATATTATCTAGTTTATGTGCAAAATGATCAACCTACTTTTCATTTAAAGACTATAGTATCAAAAAATTGAGTTTATATTACAAGTTTCTCATAGATCAAGAAAATATTAATAATTTCTTAAAGAAAAGATGACAATTATCTTGAATATCTCAAATATATATATTGACCCACTTTTAAAAAAAAAAGATGACAAATATCTTGAATGCAAACTATTTATCTTGAATTTCTTAACTAAAAAAGACAAATATCTTCAATGACTTTAGTATAAAACATTTGATACTGACTAACTTTTTACATTTTTAAATTTAAATGACATTTTTCATGAATTGTATATATTATAAATATTATACACATTTAAATATGTATAAACTTTACAAATATCTTAAATATCTCAAACATTGAAATGTGTACAAGCATTATATAAACTGAAACAGGAATTGTGGTGCAACCGACCTATACATATAGCTCTCTTCCATCCCAGCAATCTTTTCCCTAAATTTTTAAAATGGCCGGCCACTTTCAGCACAGACCCTACAATCATTATCACCAATCGACCACATTTTCAGCGTACCGTCGACGCTTCCACTGTACACAACAAATCCACTACACAGTAACTGATAATTAGGGTAACGAAAACATGAATCTAAACCCCACTATTGAACGACTGATAGCTATGGTGTCGCCAATGACATGATGGGCTTTAACCGAATTGGAGAAAGAGAAAAGAACCTGTCCTGCTTTCCTCCTTTTTTCTTTTTCTCTCATGGACGTTTTAGAAATGAAGGTCTGGTGATGAGAAATTTGAGGGACAGATGGATGTTAGTTATTGCATTCGGTAGTTTTGTCTTCACAAATGAAAGTGAGTATTGAGAAATGTGGACCCAGATACAAAGAATCTGTCGTACTTCTATTTTCCATCAGCCTCCTACGCCATTCATTTTTTTGCTGTGCTATTTTCTGCCTCTGCTATCAGATATTGTAAATGCATCTAATTAGTTTCTATATAGAGGCTACAAACGTGGGAGTCCCGCACTGTTCTCTCTTTCGTCTTTTTGAGTATGGTCACAAAATTTGCATGTTTGGATGAATAAGATGTTTGGGCTTCAAGAATGGTGCAAACCTTACCACATGTAAGGATTCCTAATTGATTCTTTTGAAAAATATGGTGATGGGTCACCATCTCACTCAATTATACTGATTTTTCAATTAAAGAATTATGAAAATGATGTCTGCATTTCAGATGTGGAGCCAACTTTATCACAAGCAAAGATTCTATTTCAATCCTTTTGGGATAAGTCATCATCTTACACAAGCAACCTTAATTTTCAGATTATAGAATTATAAAAATATAGCTTGTATATAAGTTGGTCTAGAAGGGAAAAAAATTTGCACTCATGAAGTAGAGGTCACAAGTTATAATTTAGCATAGGGTAGGGTAGTACACTTCACATTAGATGCACAAAAAGGTGTCCCCTACATACTAGAATTGTTTTCATATTTAATGGTATATATAATATTAGTGGTTGGTTTGTGATCATCATATTGTGAGTTCTTTTCAACACAACTAAAATTCTTGCAAGAATAGACCCCACCCAAAAGAGATCCCCAAAAAGAAACAAAAGAGAAATAGATAAAAGTATAAGAAAGATTAAAAAAAACCCACAATTATAAATGTTCAAGATTTCAAATATCTCCACCTCCTACTAGTAAAAATTATCATGCAAGCTGAAAAATCTTGACAAGTCTTTCTTCTCTTAAAAAAATATTCTTCTTGCCAACTTTGATTCTAGTACTAGGCCCCACATGTCTACTTTTACCCCAAGGAGCATCTCTACTAATCTCCTAAACTAAATGACTATGGTTCTCGTGCTACCATCTTGCCATCTTTTTCCTAGTTTTTAGTGATAGGTGTTTAGACATCAACTAAGTTTGTTCCAATTTACCATTCTAGTCCTCATAGCACTTAGACACTAGTGCCTCAGACTGGCATCCAACTTATCTTGTCCCAAATTTTTACACTATGTTCTTCTCTATGTCATTTGCTTATGTCTACTTTTGTTTCTATATTTATGTTCTATAACATATGTATTCTATTAGTTGTATTAAATTTCATCATTAGTAGCATAGTTTAGTACGCACACTCAACAATTCCTATCCTATTTATACTTACAACAAAAGGGGGCTTGAAACTTAGCAATGTAGCTCTTACTTGAGGATACTAGCTAAGCTCATTCCAATTCTCCTAATGTTTTCAAGAAAAAAGATTAATATAGTTTAATATATTAATTTTTATAGAATCCCCTTCCTGTATTATATTTTGGTGAACCTAATCTAGCTTAAATTTGCAATATTTCTAATTTAGTTACATATCTTCTTGCATTGAATTAGTTAGTTAATTGATTACATGGTTTTTATTTAATATATTATTTAGTCCATTGCACATTTTTGTTTACCTTGTAAATTGATTAGAAAAAGGTCACTCATAAAAATGTTATTTTCATGTTTTTATTTTCTTACAACTTCCATGATTGATACTCTTAAGTTTGGGAATGACTCTTAAGTTTGGGTATTTTTGGCATGTGAGTCAATAAGGAAATAGAGTATTTATTTAATTTCTTATTATAGATTCATATTGATGACATCAAGATTTGGAGCTATTTTATCGTCATCACAACATAAGGTAGAGAGCATTGAATATTAATTATATCCTTGGTGGCAAAAAAAACTTGATTTATAATACTAACCATGGTAGGGGAATACAAATCACTAACTAATGATTTCATCTAATATTTTCAATTACATTTAAATGTATTTTTTAATAATATTTAATATCATCTTTCATGACAATTAGAAGTATTTTTTATGCCTATGAATAGAGTAGAAGATTATGGAGTAAGAAGTTGCTATACTAGCTTGAGGAGAAGAAGGATAGGTAGAGAATGTAATAGAGTGCTTCTCTAAAATTGTGATGTGATCCACTGAATACCCCAAGTTTAGAATATTTATAATGAGGGGTATTCAACCCCTTTGTTTGGATAAGTTAAATGGATGTGACCCTAATATAGTGAATGCCTTTGATACAAAGGATGGAAAATAGAAAGTTTTCAGCCTTTGCTTGGATAGTCCTCTATTAATGAGGATTTACTCATCCACCTTATGAGGCTGTAAAATGAAGGGATGAAGGGTTTTGAAGATAAGAAGATTGGTGAAAAAGATACCTAATATTTTTTTTAAGGGGTGTCAAAGACAAAAACTAGCGATGTTTCATTCATGCTATGAGAGCATAGCATTGGCAATCACATTTCTATGCAATTTATTACTCACTAAGGCCCCATTTTTGTGTTCATGGTATCATGTTCCTAATATGCTTGATCTGACTCAATTTCAACTAAAATTTTTGCTTCTTCCCGATACTTTGAATGTCCATTCTTATTTTTTGCCTACGTTGAGGGAAGCAGATTTCCTTGGGAAACCTACTCTTGGAATTCAGTCACCTTGGGCAAGACACTCCTCAGAATCAAGACCAAAATTTGTACAATGTGAGAATTAACTTGTGAAACTGATAAATTTAAGCCTCTGTCATCTTGCAAAAACAATTATTATATAATATCATACTAGCAAAAATAATTTATTGGACAATATCACTACACGAATGTGGATGCAACTTCCAATGCTAGTGTACTACGTAAAGGAGTGCACTGCATAGAGGTGGTTGCAAATTCCACTACTACTGTATGACCTAAAGAAGTACCCTACATGGAGGCGGTTGCAACTTCCACTACCAGTGTATGGCCTAATAAGTGCACTCTATGGAGGCAGTTTGCAACTTTTACCACTAGCATATGAGTTGTCAAAGTTCTATATGGGAATCTTGTTGTGCAGAGAAGGAAGAAACACCAACTCACACAAGACCCTATAGATCATATGATGAAGTTCCAAGAGTCTTCTTGGGTGGTAATCAAAGGACTGGATGGGAGGTATTTGGTTGTTGTACATGCTACATTATCATACAAGATATATTATAGGCTCAATATTATCATACATGATATATTATACACTACACTGAAAAGATGAAACAAAGAGTTGTGAAAGACTCCCTCGTTCCTAACCCCTATGTATAGAAACTCATTAGATGTATTTACAACATCTAATACCTGAGAGGTAGGAAATAGTGAAGATAAAAATGATTGTGTGGGAAGAAGGAAATAGAAAAGAAAATTATAAAAAATATTTTGCATCTAGGTCCACAACCTCAATACTATCTTTTCTTTATGAAGACACAACTATAAATCGCATAAACTAACACCCAAATTTCCTTATGTAATATTTCTCCCGCTACACCCAATTTCTCATCACTACATATTCATTTCTAAAGAGCCCATGGAAAATTAAAGGAGAAAAGTAGGAAATATTTTTTTATCTTTCTCTAATTTAGTTAAAACCCATCATGCCATTTGCAACAAAGTAGTTATCAATCATTCTATTTTGATGATGAAACCTATTGCAAACAAGGATTCAAAAGAGAAAGTGACTAATTTTATTGGTTGATATAAAAAATTTCACATTCAAATATAAGACAAATCATTAGACTATTTGATCTCTCTACATGACTCATAGTAAGCCTAACTTTAGTAGGTTAGTATAGTCATGCCAGTTATTTTTCTTTCATATGTTTCTCTTTTTGTCCTGTTATTATGTTTATAAGGTTATAAATCACCTGGAAGCTTGGTGTTTCACTATCTCTTTAGTAACTTGACAAAAATATTCCAATGATATGATCTACTTTACTAAGAAAATGAATTTAGATTCATAGTCCCTCTAAAGTGATTTCTATGTGTTGCATTGTAAATTTTATCCCTATTCAAATTTTTTCTCACCTAGGCCCCATTCTAGCATTCCTTGCCTCTCATGCCTTTTATTCATGATCTCGCTTAATTTTAGCTAAAATTCTGACTAGTGTTTAGTAATTTAGACTCCTTGTCCAATTTTGGGCCTACATTGGGGGGGAAAGTCATCCAACTTGACCTATTCCCTACAATCAAGGCCCAAATTCAAATCACTTGAATGGTTATCTTATGGGAGACAAAAAATTAAGATCATGTCATTTTTCTCTAAAATTGACACCCCAAAATACTAGGGAGAGGTATAAAAGAAATTTAACCTCCCTCATTCTAATGTCCATTAATTCAAATTCAAGTCCTAGGACTCAATTCCTCAAGATTAAATGATCAAGCATCCAAGGAGTTGAAGAAAAGGAGTTATTTTTAGATCTATGCATTCATGATGTCATCTATACTCTACATTTCCTAAAGTCAACTGTACAAATTCAACATCAACATATTCATTAGCATTTCAACACAAAGAAGGCCTATGCATGTATAAATATCCATTTCAAAAATCTAGATTTTGATAACTGATAGCATATTTTCAGTTACATTTCAATTCTATTTCAAGTTAAAGGTTAATTCCAAAACTATGGTTTTACCTAGGCGAACCCCTTTCAACCCAATATTTTGTCTCTTTTATGTGTTCAAGAATAGGTGGTGGATGCACATATTTGGCTATAGAATTTTATTATCCTTCCTTGTCAATGTTGGTTTGTATGCTTTTAGTGTCTGGTCGTGATGTTTTTAGGTTAGTCATGTTTTGATATTTCATAGTATCGATTCTCTCTTGGTTGATCTTTATGGTGTCACCTTGATGGTTTATGGGTTGTTTATTTTCACTCTCTCATAAGAGTTCCTGAATGAGAATTTGTCATAAAGGACTATTAGAATTTATATTGATCTCTATTAGCACTCTTGCATGTAAATTATTATTGTAATTTGTTACTATTATTTGATAATAATCATGAGATTATAATGTTATTGAATACTTGTTATATTTGAATTAATATGAAATTATTATCAATATAGAATAATATTTATATTTATATTATTAATTTAATGAAAAGATTAAGTGGACTATTACATTTATGTAGGAACTTATGTAGTTATGTGTATATGTCTACATTGCCTTATGGGTGTCTATTTATATAGATATGGCCTTATTTATTTGACTTCACCTATGTTATTTATAACAGAATCACTATTTCAATTGAAAATGCATAGTATTAATTGATGTTGTTTATCAATTTAGGAAGGCATTTATTTTAGTTATACTATTAAATACATGTAGATATTTATTTAGAAAATCTCCTTTTTGTGATAGTTACTAAACTTATTTTGAGTAACTGTTTGCATGGACATTTAAGCATCTCACCCGTCAAGATAGAAATGGAGAGGCATTATATTATGCATGGAGGTTGCAACATTAATGAAGGCATCTCTATCTATTTATGACATCATGCAACCAATCAGGAAGTAATGAAATTATTTTATTGTGGAGGACCGACTTGTATGGGAGGTACGGGGCAAAGATGATATGGGGCTGAAAAACTATCATTTAGGCAAGCAAATGAAAGTAAAAGAAAGGGGTTACAAACTATCTAATGGGAGGTTGGATACATATAAGAGAAGGAGTTTTGGAAAGTGTGGAGCTGGAGTGTGAATTTGGTAGTCTTTTGGAGTTGGATTGAAAATTAATATGAATCTTTTCTCTAGTTTGTTGTTTGTTGCCAAGGTATGAAATTTAATTTCTATGTCATTCTAGTTATTTATGAAATTTATTGTGCAATGTTTTTACCTAGGGTTCTCATATTTCATTAGTTTGGAGTTGTGTATTGTATTTCCCTTTCTTTAGGTGACAAAACCTCTATCATTTCTTCCTAAATTAGTTATGTTTGGATTGCATTTTATGGTCATGTTGTTTCTATTCTATGGATGCATTGTTTAGAAACTGGTGTATAATACCATATTGCACAACATAAGAATTTGATGCTTTCTTTTTCCCTTTTATGCCAATAATCCTTTTTGTGCGCTAGTTTCCTTGTATTTGTGTTCATTTGAAAAGATCATTTATTAACAAATTTATAAAGTATTATTAGTATGTATCATTTTCAATAGGGTTCATTATATAGTTGTCCATGTATCCATACAGGGGATCCTTATTTGTTTGTTGGATACATACTTTCCTTCTGCTTAAAATGCATATATGTAGCATATGTTATATCATATGCAATTCATAATAGACATCTCCCAAGATGTGTTGATTCCCTATCATAAGCACCATCAATTATTGGTGGTTGTGTAACATGTATATTTATTGAAGCTCTACCATCCAGATGCTTCTCATATCGTTGAATGGAGTGCTTTATAGGTACAAGATCTGGGAGTGGTGTTAGTGGAGCCATCTTATATGATTGATCAATGTACCATCATGGTACGTGATAGAGAGATCTTACAGTATAAGGTTCGATGGGACCAATTCTCTATTGATAGTTCCACATGGGAGGATGTTGATGATATGATTATATCCTTTCCTCATTTGCTTCCATATACTTTTATATGTTATTTAATTCATATTTTTTAGTTTAGTATATGGTGTGAGAACATTTGTTGTATTTTCATTAGACATCGAGATGATGCCTCGTCTTAGAGGGGAAGGATGTCATAAATGATTATGCAAACTCATCTTTTAATTTACTTTGCAAATTTGATTGACTCTTAGACTTGGTCGCATGTTGATGACCTAAGTCAGCTAATTAACTTTGGTAGACTTGTCTTGATCTAATAAATATATATGAATTTTCTGATTTTGTTAGGAAGTTATTTAATGAAAATGATGATTATCTTGTTAGAAAATGGATATTATGTTGATGAGCACATTATTATTATGAGGAATCTCTCTTTTAAATGTGAAGTTTACACAATTTCATAATTGATTATGGTTTTTCATGAACTAATCTACTGATAAAAAATTGAGTTGTTCAATTTAGTGACATGATTTGGTGGTGGGGTGTGGTCGAGGTAGGAGAGGCTAGCTCCTCCATAAGGATGTGTTCAGAATGATATGGCTGAATTCCACACACCACATAGATATTTTAAATTTTTGAAAGAAGTTAATGGATTTGATTGTTTAGAATTTTATTTATATTGTGTGCTGATGTGCTATTTTCAATATAAATACATTGCTTAAAATTTGAATTATTTCTATTTGATTAAATAAATATTAATGGAAAGAGATTTAAGAAAAATATTTCCATTTTATTAGAGAATTTATATTTTGTTCAGACTATTTTTTTATATATCTTAAACAAAACTGGCACTAATGGAAGTCAAATAGACTTAGTGGGAGGGAAGTTATATTTTCTTAACCCACACTTTGAATTCAAATTGGAGATGGTGCAATGTTTTTAGGCATGCCAGATGCCAAGAATGAGGGGAGAAGAAGAATCCCTGACGCAAGGAATAATTGGAGGGGAGTGAGATTCAATAAAGGGAGGAGGCAGGTAAAAGAAAAAAAGGGTAGATATAACTGGGGAAGAAGGGGTGTTAAAGAAAGAGAATGAAAGGATTGAAAGGAAAAACGTAGGGAGACAGTTCAGAGAGGAAGGAGAGGAGCAAAGAGGCATTCTTGGAGCAAAAGAAATGGTCTTGGAGCCGAACATAAACATTTTCCATGTTTTTTTTTGGTTAATCTTTTAATTGTAATTTCTCTTATTCAGAACGACCTCAAGTTTTTTATTTTGGAATCAATAGAAATTGGATAATTTTGGGATAGCACTGTACCATTTTTTTAAAAGATTAGCAGTAGGTCAACTAGTAATGTTGGGCTCTGCCATAGCAAATACTTTGTATCTAAGTTTTGAATCACCAAGATAGGAATTATAGGAATGCTTCTTACAGACTATCTTTAGAATCTTAGGTTGTGGTTAGAGAACCAACATCTAGAACAGAATGGATACTCTTGGAATTAAAGGGTTGAGTATTTCTCCTTAGCCACAACATTCTCATATGAATTATTGTTTAAACTTACCAATCCTTAGATAAGAATATAGGACCAACAAGAGGCGATCAGCTTGTTAGCTTGAACCAAGTGTTTGAATTATTGTTTTAGCAGATACTTACTTTTCCCTGCTTGATTTTTTTTAATTTTTTTAATTTTTTTTATAAAAAAAATGCTTGGAGAGAAAAAGTTGGTGTCTCCTTGAACAACTTCCAGCCTTACCATATTAATAGTCGGAGAGAATTGTTGAACCAAATGTATTCTCCACAGTTCTGTCCAAGATGACCAAATGGTTATGGGGGAGAATTTTTGAACCAGATGTATTCTCCGTGGTTCTGCCCGGGATGACCAAATGGTTATGTAGGTAATTGAGTACCCATACGATATTATACTGTATATATTATAGACCTGCGGTGGATCTTCAAATGTTTAAAACTTAGTGCACTTATGTCTGTATCGTTCCAAACTATAACGAATGCCATTTTCTTTTGGTGTGCTTATAATTTTTTTTCCATTGCTAATTGCAATCAAAAGCTTCATGAATAGTTAATACGCTAGTTGATTCTTTATAGCCAAGCTATAAATTGAATTTACTCATTGAAAATATTCTTTTTAATTTTCTTTTAGATGATCATAAATTCTGAATATGTCTCTATTTTCTTTAAATATAGAATATTGGGAATGAATGTTGGATAGAATCAAACAATCTATTTTGATTGAGTTGAATCTTTTGAAAATTTTAAACTTAAACTTTAAGAAGAAAGTAAAACTAGAGACGGTCCTATATGGACAAGTGTGTTTATTTGAACAATTTAGGGATAATGTCATGGTTATCAATCTTAAATTGGTTATGGCAAGAAATCTAAATTAAATGAATATTACTTTTAACACTTAACACTTTTAGTCTCTGTTCTAGAATCTTGTAGCAATAATGATGATATTTAAACTTCACTTGGAGCTTATTAGTTTATTTTACTTTTAGGAAATTAAATTGATAGAAATAGAAATTATGTTTTATGCATGGGTTCTATAAATCTACCTATGAATTTTTTTTGTTTTCTTTAAAAGAAGGTATTTTCCTTTATAGAGTAGGTGTGTAATGTAAAATAGATAGAGAAGGGTAAATTTAATGTTTATTTACGTACCAGTGAAACTGGTGTTTAAAAATTGCTTTGGCCAAAGCAAGTTCACATATATATCACTAATATATTTGGTTAGTTAATGTTATTTATCTTTACCATCTTATAATTGTGATTTATGCAAGTAGTCTAAAGAATGATAAGTAGATAGATTCATAGTTGCACCATATTCTTTTGATCCATCAGCGTCGGGAATCTATTCTCCTCGAGTAGGGTCGGTGCACTTTCCATTCAGGGTGAGCCCCGGAGGAGCTAACCACTCCATGGTTGGGCAGAAAAAGCACCTGGGCCACACTTATGTCTCAGGGTTTGTTGGTGCGTGTGTTGTATAGAAGCTTAGGAGACATGGATTGCTGATAGTGTGTTACCTTATTACCATGACTTTGATGGTCTTGGAATTTATGTTTATCTTCTTAATATATCTTATTATTTTACATAGATTGGATCGACAGATGGTTGAAAGTTCTTTAAATGATGTTTTGTAACTTCTTTTAATGACTGTACTTATCAATAATATGGTCAATTGTCATATTTTGTAACTCTATCAGTACTTATTGTATCTTGACAACTTGGTCAAAATTTATATCATTAGTGGCATATATGGACAATTGTTTTCAAGCTTGTGCTATTTACGACTTGTGTCATGTTTCATTGTTGTGGAAAAATTTGGTCTTCACAGTATCATATTATATAAGCTTGATAGACCTTAAAACATCTGGACTTCAAATGCTTTGCAAACCTTAGCACATACAAGGATTCCTATTGATTCTTTTGAAAAATAAAGTTAGATTGACAATTTGGAAGGGTGTTCACAATTAGAAATAGTTAATATTAATACCAAAATTATTGTTCTATGATATTGTGTATATGATTCACATTTATTGATGTCATGGGACAATTAGACTTGACAAGTTCTCCTAAATTTTAATACTTTCTATTTGTTCACAATTATTTATTTTATTTTTAAATCTGACGTGCAATAGCTACTTTTTTGAAACACTATTAAATATTCATGGAAGATACTTGATTTTAAAATTGATACACATTTGCAAGAAAAATATATCATAAACTAATTAGAGAAGAATGTATTACATAACATTTAATAATGTATAAGCTGGGTGATGGTAAAACTATTTATTTCTGGAAGGATAACTAGTTATGGGACTCTCCCCTGAACTCGTTTTACAATAATGACCAGATCATTGAGCATTGTAAAGCCACCTTTGGTGTTAAAGTTAATGACTACTGGGTTAACAACAGGTGGGTGGACCTAACTTCCTTGGATATCAATCTTCTCCATGTTCAACTCTCTTTTTTCTTCTTGCATCAATCTCAATTCTGAAGACAAAGTCATCTGATCTCTTCACCCGAGTGGTAACTTCAAAGTTTCTTCCCTTTTTGAAAAAAAGAGAATTGACCTCTCCTGGGTTAAAGCTTGGACCAAAGGTCTTATTCCTAAGATTGAGATTTTCTTTTGGATTGCTTTAAAAAACAAAATTCTCACTATTGACAATCTTAGAAAAAGGGGGATGATCTTAACCAACTGGTGTTGTCTTTGTAGAAATGATATGGAATTAGTTAATCATATTTTTCTGCATTTTTGTTATGCTAGGGATGTTTGGAAGGAAATTTTAAATTTCTAGGAAATTCAATGGACCTTTTAGGAGAATCTCTCTGACAGTTATTTAAGTTGGAGTAGCCCCTTCAAGGAGAACATGTTTGCCTCCTCTGGTGGTATTCTTTCCCCCACATTTGCTGGGGTTTGTGGAAAGAAATGAATGACATAATCTTCAGAAATACCAGCACCCCCTCCTAGGTCATTGGAAAAAGAATTATCAAAAATATAAAGGAGAATTTTATATCGCATTTGTGCCCCTCCTCCAATCTCAACATGGAGCATCCTGTTCATAATAGTAAAGTCAAAAAGGATAATTTGAGGGAGAATGACATCTAGTTATCTCCTCCTAATGGCTGGATAAAGGATAATTTCGATGGTGCTTCCAAAGGGAACCTTGGCAAGGCTAGCTATGGGGGTGTCATTAGGGACTGTAATTGCAATATTATCAGGGCTTAGGCTATTCCTCTTGGAATCACTACTAGCCATAAAGCTGAGATGGCTGGAGCCCATTATACCCTGCTTGGAACATATCTAACTTTCTTTTGGAAAGCAAAGAAGACCTCAAATTTTTTCAAAAAGTGTTCATTTCTCATAACTATCATGAGACAAACATGTTGGTGGATTGGATGGCCAACCTGGTAGTTCAAAGTAATGAAATTGTCATGTGGACTAACCAGCTAAGCATGGATGGTAATTTAAAAGCAAAGTGTAATTATGAAAGAAACATATCTCAAGAAGGGAAAATCTGCATTTGATATGATCGCAACCTCCACTTATAAAATCATCACTACTTTCATTTATTTCTTTAAATGGAATGGTTTCCATGCTTGCATGGTTGTTAGGACTTCACACAGATTATGGCTATTTTTTGGGCTTTCAAGAGGTAATATGTTGAACCTTTCCTGGGGTTTTTCTCTTGGCTTTCTTTTTTGCATTTTGCAGAGCTTTGTTCTTTCTGTGAATATGGGAGGGGAAGTGAAGAAGTTGGAACCTTAGAAGTGTAATAATTGGAAAAAGAAGAAGGAAGTTTGGCATCAGCTTGAGAAAGGGAAGGTGACCACCTATATTGAAAATATTCATGGTTAAAAACCTCATGTGACAGACAGATTCTACAAAGAATGGGAGGGAAAAAAGATAACACTCTATGCAAGACAATTTATTCTTAATGCGGACTTCATCGCTGAGGTTATGGGGTTTCTGAATGAAGGCATGAAATTTTACAAATAGAAAAAAGCTTTGGAAGAGACGGTTAAGCATTTTCCTAAAACTAACCAGGAGGATACAAAACAGGTGAAGGTTGGTAACTTTTATGACCTTGATCAAATTAAGGACATTTGGCAGGAGGTTTTGACCTGCGTGTGGATGCATTTCATTTTGGATGGGAGGGTTTCCAGGATTCATCAATTCCACTTTATTTTTCTGAACCACTTCCGTTATGTTAGGCCTATTTTCTGTCATTGAAAATCCTTTAATGTGGCCTCCTTCCTGCATTTGTTTCATGGTTGTGCCTTGTTCAAATTTCTAAGCCTATTGGAAATATTTTAAAAATCTGCCTTAGTGTTGAAAACCCACAGTGTTTTCAAAAAGTTCATGATGTTTTCGGTCTGTGTGTTTTCGACCTACATTGTTTTTGACCCTGTGCTTCCTGCTTTGTGCGCTTATCCTTTGGCATCGAAAGCTTTGTGTGTTTTCGGTCTTTCTCCATGTCGAAAACATTATGTGTTTTCAACCCTGCCTAGTTCCCTGTTTGCTGGTGTTTTCTCTAACTGCGTAGGTGCGATTATGGTGGGCCTAGGTTTTCAGTGGCTCTTTCTGATTGGCTGCCACATGGCCGCATGTCAGACTTCTTTGACATGCGATCATGCGACCGCCTACCAGCTGTCTATGTGGTCCGGTTCTTCCCGTTGTTCATCCTGCCTGGCGGTTTATTCCTCATTCCGCGACCTGGCGACTAGTAGTCATCTATTGATCTCCCATTTCTAGTGGTTAAGCAGCTGACATCCAGCGACTTGGCGACTGTAGTCATGTGATCATTGAAGGGTGGGCGGTTATCGGCTAACTTTCAGCATCCTGGTGGGCAGTTTTTTTCTCTTCAGTTGCATGATCTCCAAATGTCTGGTGGTTACCTGCTAGCATCTCATGATCACACGGGCGATTAGTCGCGTAGTCACTAAATGCTCAGCGGTTGGTTCGTGGGTCCTGGCTCTTCACGTTGGTGGTTGCTGTTTGGGCTGTGTTCCTGGCGACGATGTGGTAGCTTTGGATTGGCTGTCGCATGATCCCATAGCCTTTCTCTTGGCTATGTGATCATGTGACCAGGTGACACGTGTTCGTGGTGCTGAGGTGGATTTGTTGTCATGGATTTGTTGTCAGGTGGGCCCACATTGAAGGCTTTTAATCTAACGATCGGCGTATGATTGCAAGGAATATTCCAAGCCTTTGCGATCATGCGCCATCTGTTGGATTTTATTTTGTTGTGCCAGGTTGCCTGTTGTGTAGGTGGGACCGTTTGACATGTCTGTGTAGGTGGAGGTTTCTTATTGGTTAACGTAGATGAGCTCAGGTGGGGCCGTTGTCAGTGGGGTCTAAGACATGGATAGATCTAACGGTCGGTGTAAGTTCTCATGTGATTTGTTAGGGCCATGAGATCTTACACCAGTCGTTCATTTCAAAGGCTTGTTGAGCGTGGGTCCGGTGTTGGTGACGGAACGGTATTTGGCGAATGGCATGGCGACAGGTGGCATCAGGCGTCACAATTATGGAGTTAATGGCGGGGTCTATGGCTTGGTAGATTTGTTTGCGGGGCTGAGGCATAGTGTTAGCAAGTTGTCGCATGTTCGCATAGCCCAAAAATTGGCTATGCAATCATCTGACTAATCCCTTCCGGTGATGCGGTTGCGGAGTTGTGCAGTGGCAGTTTTGGCTTGCGGGCGGTGATGTTATCTCCATGCAGTGGTGGTTGCGGCAGTGATCTGCGGGTTGCTGCATGATCGCATAGCCCATCTCTAGGCTATGCGATCATGCGACAGGGTGCCATGTGTCCATCGTGATTGCGGAGTTATGGTGGTAATGTTGCAAGGGACTTTTTCTGCAGGGTTTTTAACCGTTGGCTGTGGTTTGGAGATCGCGGTCGCATGATCACAAAGGGTTAGTTTGGTGCCTTGCGATCATGTGACCAAGCATTATTTGAGACCTATTTCCTGTGGCAGTGAGAGATATGACAGCGTGATTGCGCCACTAAAGTTGAGTGTTAAGTTACCGAGCCCGCGAAGTATAGTGATCTAATGGCGGGGATATAAAGTTGGTCGTCGTTTGAATGTGGGTCGTTGTTTCTCTATAGGCGCCAAGAGAGGAAGTAACCATTGGTTTTCAAATTCAAATTTGCTGAAGAGTTTGCAGCAACAGGAGGTACCTGGTTTTAATACTTTTGGGGTAGATTTTGATTTGGTTTGATGGCGGTAGGTGTTGCGAGGTGGTCCAGGGGCCTGTTTCTTGATTGCATGATGACTTTTGTCCCTAGTGGAGTTTATTTTTGAGCTCAAGAAGTTGTTTGTAGGTGGCCGATTAGATTGATTTTAATAGAAAATTCCTAGTGCTCTATCCTGGCTCGCAGATTTTCATAATTGCTGATCTATTGGAGATTTTCTCTCTCTGGATTACTTGGTTTCCTGCCCCTGCATTAAGTTTTGATGTAATTTCTATTGGGTGAAGCCCTAGCCCTAGCCCTAGCCCTAGCTATCTATAGCTTGTTGCATTCTCTCTGAGAATTCCAAGGCAGCTAGGGGTATATGTAGTCAAATTTTTGACTTAGAGAGGGTTTTAAATTTTGTCAGTTCTAGTGAAAGTTTCTACTCTGCAGGTTTTCCCTTCTCTCTACATATAGGGTGTTCTGTTTCCATTGTTGTTTCAGGGAATATAATGCATGCTACAGTAGATTTGTCTTATGTATGAGGACTCAATATATTCTTACTGTCACTAAGCTATCTCCATTTGAATTCTGGATTCATTAATCACACAGCAAGGGTGTCTCATTTTTCTGCTTGTATTGCCTACGTGTTTGCAAGTGGAGTTATCTTCGGAGAGGTAACTGGTTCAGAGTTAGTGTTCTTGTATGTATGAGCTGAAATATCAAAGATAGGTCATGCTTGTCTTCCAGTAGATGCTGGTTAATGTATTGTCTTTTCATAGTTCTCTTCTAAGGGGAGGGTTAAAATCTTTTGATGGGTAATAGCATGCTTGAATGCACAGGTGGGTGTTAAGTTAAGGTTTAGTTATGGTGTGTGATTGATGTTAGGCATCAACACATTGAATCTATTGCTTTCTTGTTTCATAACTGTCTCTTGCAGTAGGGTATTTGACTCTATGGCCTATTGGATAAGGCACTAGTCTATCAGAGACTTAGGGCATCTCAGGGGACCTTTCAATCATTTTTGAAATCATTTCATTTCTGTCCCACCCTTTCCCTTTCAAGTTCTTAATGTAGGTCTCTGGTTTTCATACTCACTCCATGCAAGTAGGGCTATTGCATGAGATATTGGCTTCATTGAGGTACAGGATACCTAGAAGAGTTTGAAAATCATTCCACAGTCAGTTACCTATAGGCCTGTAGTGTGACACAGGGTAATATGTGTGTGTAGATGAGGTATACCCGCCTAAGTGATGTGGAGCTCAAAGTGTAGAAGGATCTCTCTTTGATCCTTGTCAGTTGGCCCTTTTTTCCTATCAGTTTTGGAGTGTTGAGTGAATGTGACACTAGCCTTGTCAATCCTGATGCCAAGCTGACCCTTGGGGAAAAAGATCACCAACAAAATGGTGACTCTGCTGGGGAGAACATGAAAAAAGCCTATTAAGATTTCCAGTGTGTTACCTGGATTTGCTGATTGATTTACGTGTGGCTTTGCTGTGGGAGTGCTCAGAGTCTATTGAAGTTTCAAGATAGATCAGTAAGTTTGTGTCCTCTGAAGAGAGGTGGCGACTCTATGCTAAAGAACCTAAGTTGTGCAATTATGTTGGGACTGCACTTAGTTGAGAAGAAGGCAGCAACATTCAGGAGGTGTTCCAGGTATTTCCCCTTTTTCTAAGTGTGTAGTGGTTTCAAAGGAGTTCTCAATTTAAGTTTCAAGAATTTCAATGGTAAATGGTTTTACTCCTTTGAAAAGATTTGTTAAGTCATGGGTGTTAAAGAAAATTCTTTCTTAAGAGGTTACCTGGCTGTGAATTTTGTTGGTATACCTGGTTACCCAAACTCTATTCCCCTAAATGTTATGAAAGTTTTACCAAAGTTCAGTGGGGAAAGCTTTGAGTCTGCTATCAACATGCTAGAAATTTTTCAGATCTGATGTGTGACTATGGTGTTGAGCATGAAGATGTGATAATGAGATTATTCATTCGGTCACTAATAGGAGATGCAAGGGATTAGCTCTCATGTCTGCCTGATAATGACATCTCTTCATGGAATGATTTAGTTGCAAGTTTCTTAGTCTGATTTGTTGAAAGGGTGAATGACTTTGACATGCTTAAGGCCCTTGTGGATATACAAATGGAGGAAGATGAGTTGGTTCCCAGTTTCAATGATAGATTTATCCAAACATGGGAAAATATCCCTGGGAAGTGCAGGCCAAGTGATGATGTCTTTTTGATCATCTACTTGAATGCTTTTGATAAGAATTTGAATTTTGACTTAAGGAATAAGGAACCACTAACTTTGTATCAGGCTTTTCAGTTTGTAATGGATATTGAATCTAATTGGATATATCATGTTGTAAGAAGACCACATGTTGCTACTGATTTCCATTCTCAGAATGTGGTAGATAATAGGAAAAGGGATGCACTAAAAGTTTTAGAGCCATATCGGCATATTCTTGTCCCTGTTAGTGATGTGCCTCAGTTTTCTAGGTAGGATATGATCCATGATCATGTAGAGGAAAGTAACTTACAGCCATATCTTGCATCACTTGAAGAAGAAGATTGCATTGTAACTGAAGCTTATATGGATGATGAACTTATTGCTGATGTATATCTAGCTGAAACTCAATATGATGAACGATTGTGTGCATGGCACTTGCAGAAAATTGAGTAACTGGAGTTAGATCTTGCCATTAATGGTAAGAAACTTGAAGAACTAGAGATGTGTAGAGCTATGGATAGAGAACTTGCTCAGTCCAGTGAGTGTGTACCTTCAGATTATGACAATGAACCGGATAGCTGTCTATCAGAAGAGTGTTATGCTAAAAGTGTATCAGATGAAGGTATGATTAGTCATGTTTGTAATCAGTCTTTTGCTGATGATGAATGTTCATCTGATGAAGTGGGTAGTTCTGGTTTGAATGATGATAGCCGGGTAGCATTTTTGCATGAATTAAATGAAGATAGGTGGTATCAATGTGAGTATGATTCTTTTGATACCGATCATGAGTTTACAAGTGTGATGGATTTGAACCAGCAAGGGTTTGTTGATGAACATCACTCAAGTTGTGAATCTGAAGGTAAGCTTCTTTTTGAGGATAAGAACATGTATGGAGATGTTAGTGTGATCCCACCTTCAGATTTATATGTGCCAGTGATTGAGGGTTTTTCAGTGGAGACCTATGGAGATATGGAAGAAGAAATCAATATTTTGTTTCAGCCACATAAGGAAGAACTAGAATGTAAAGTGAATGTAAATACCACTTATCTGGTTGATTCAAATGCCAGGTTTGCATTGGAAAGTGAAGAGGAAAGAGGAAGTGATTTTCCTCTTGAAATGTGTTTTTCAGACTTGGAAACAGTGAGGAGTTATGATGTTTTGAAAATGCACTGCACTGTGTTTCCAGAGCTATTTCAGCCGGAATATCTCTGTTTCCAACAGGATCTGGCTAGTGATGAAAAGGATGTCTATGATAGTTTGCTAGTTTCCAATGAGCTTGAAGACATGCCTTGGTATGAAAGTTTTTCTTTTCATAGTTGCTGCAGTAAGTATTTGCAAGGTGCTGATTATGTTTCTGAGTTGGATGAATGTGAGTATGAGGATTTTAGTTTTGAATTGAGTTCAAGTATTGAACATGGTGATAAAGATGATGTTAATTCTCAACTGGTAAGTGTACTCACATTTCATGATGATCAGCCTTACATTAGCTTGCAAGATGTAATGGGAAGAGGTTACAAAGTTTTGCTGCAAGCTAATTTTACTCTTGATTTTGGGGAGTGTATGTGTGAGGCAGTCTGGTATGACAAGATAGATTTTGATCCTCATACGCTGGGCAAAGATGAATACACTTATTACATTCTTGTAGATTTGCCTATCAAGATTTTTCATGAGTTTGACCATGTACATGAAAGGAAGAATTCCAGGGTCATCTCTATGTAGAGGGATGAGGACCAAGTGTTTGATAGAGGTAAATGATTGGCATGGTTTAGCAATTTTAGTTGTGTAAATATTTGTACAGTCGCTTTCCTTCAGCAGTAGTGTTAGTCAGAATAAAGAGCCAGCTTTCGAGAGCCTTGGAGTTTTGAGTTTTGAGAATCTCTAGAGTGTTAAGGAATGTGATTTTGTTGGTGGTCTGCTCCCCCAGAGATCTGAACTCTTGCATGGGCACAAGTTACCCATCATCCCCAACTAGAGCCACTGTTAGGCTTATTTTCTATCATTGCAAATCCTTTAATGTGGCCTCCTTCCTACATTTGTTTCATGGTTGTGCCTTGTTCAAATTTCTAAGCCTGTTGGAAATATTTTAAAAATCTGCCTCAGTGTCGAAAACCCACAATGTTTTCAAAAAGTTCATGATGTTTTCGGTCTGTGTGTTTTCGACCTGTGTTGTTTTTGACCCTGTGCTTCCTACTTTGTGCGCTTACCCTTTGGTGTCGAAAGCTCTATGTGTTTTCAGTCTTTCTCTGTGTCAAAAACATTATGTGCTTTCGACTCTGCCTAGTTCCTTGTTTGTCGATGTTTTCTCTAACTGCGTAGGTGCGATGATGGTGGGCCCAAGTTTTCAGTGGCTCTTTCTGATTGGCTACCACATGGCCGCATGTCAGACTTCTCTGACATGCGATCATGCGACCGCTTGCCAGCTGTTCGTGTGCTCCCGGTTCTTCTCGTTGTTCATCCTGCCTGGCGGTTTGTTCCTCATTCTGTGACCTCGCGACTAGCAGTTATCTATTGATCTCCTATTTCTGGTGATTAAGTAGCTGACATCCAGTGACTCAGTGACTATAGTCATGTGATCTTTGAAGGGTGGGTGGTTATCGGCTAACTTTTAGTGTCCTGGCGGGCAGTTTTTTTCTCTTCAGTCGCGTGATCTCCAAATGTCTGGCAGTTACCTACTAGCATCTCACGATCACATGAGTGGTTAGTCACGTAGTCACTAAATGCTCAGCGGTTGGTTCATGAGTCCCGGCTCTTCGCGTTGGTGGTTGCTGTTTCGGTTGTGTTCTTGGTGACGATGTGGTGGCTTTGGATTGGCTATCGCATGATCGCATAGCCTTTCTCTCGGCTATGCGATCATGCGACTAGGTGACACATGTTTGCGGTGCTGAGGTGGATTTGTTGTCAGGCGGGCCCGCATTGAAGGCTTTTAATCTAATAGTCGGCGTATGATCGCAAGGAATATTCCAAACTTTTGCGATCATGTGCCATCCGTTGGATTTTATTTTGTTGTGCCAGGTTGCTTGTTGTGCGGGTGGGACCATCTGACATGTCTGCACAAGTGGAGGTTTCTTATTGGTTAACGTGGATGAGCTCAAGTGGGGCCGTTGTTAGTGGGGTCTGAGACGTGGATAGGTCTAACGGTCGGTGTAAGTTCTCATGTGATTTGTTAGGGCCATGAGATCTTACGCCAGCCATTCATTTCAAAGGCTTGTTGAGCATGGGTCTGGTGTTGGTGACGGGGTGGTATTCAGTGAATGGCATGGCAATAGGTGGCATCAGGCATCGCCGTTGCAGAGTTAATGGCGGTGTCTATGGCTTGGTAGATTTGTTTGCGGGGCTGAGGCATAGTGTTAACAGGTTGTCACATGTTCGCATAGCCCAAAAATTAGCTATGCGATCATGCGACTAACCCATTGCGATGACACGGTTGCGGAGTTGTGCGGTGGTAGTTTTGGCTTGCGGGTGGTGATGTTGTCTCCGTGCGGTGGTGGTTGCGGTAGCGGTCTGCGGGTTGCTGCATGATCACATAGCCCGTCTCTAGGCTATGCGATCATGCGACAGGGCACCACGTGTCCATCGCGGTTGCAGAGTTATGGTGGTAATGTTGCCAGGGTCTTTTCCTGCGGGGTTTCTGATCGTTGGCTATGGTTTGGAGACCGTGGTCACATGATCACAAAGGGTTAGTTTGGTGCCTTGCGATCATGCAACCAAGCATTATTTGAGACCCGTTTCCTGTGGCGGTGAGAGATATGACAGCGTGACTGCACCACTAAAGTTGAGTGTTAAGTTACTGAGCCCGCAAAGTATAGTGATCTAACGACGGGGATATAAAGTTGGTCGTGGTTTGAATGTGGGCCATTGTTTCTCTGTAGGCACCAAGAGAGGAAGTAACCATTGGTTTTCAAATTCAAATTTGCCGAAGAGTTTGCAGCGATAGGAGGTACCTGGTTTTAATGCTTTTGGGGTGGATTTTGATTTGGTTTGATGGAGGTAGGTGTTGCGAGGTGGTCTAGGGGCCTGTTTCTTGATTGCATGATGACTTTTGTACCTGGTGGAGTTTATTTTTGAGCTCGAGAAGCTGTTTGGAGGTGGCTGATTAGACTAATTTTAATAGCAAATTCCTAGTGCTCTATCCTAGCTCGTAGATTTTCATAATTACTGATCTGTTGGAGATTTTTTCTCTCTGGATTACTTGGTTTCCTGCCCCTACATTAAGTTTTGATGTAATTTCTATTGGGTGAAGCCCTAGCCCTAGCCCTAGCTGTCTATAGCTTGTTGCATTCTCTCTGAGAATCCCAAGGCAGCTAGGGGTATATGTAGTCAAATTTTTGACTTAGAGAGGGTTCTGAATTTTGTTAGTTCCAGTGAAAGTTTCTGCTCTGCAGGTTTTCCCTTCTCTCTACATATAGGGTGTTTTGTTTCCATTATTTTTTTAGGGAATATAATGCATGCTGCAGCAGATTTGTCTTATGTATGAGGACTCAATGTATTCTTACTGTCACTAAGCTATCTCCATTTGAATTCTAGATTCATTAATCACACATCAAGGGTGTCTCATTTTTCTTCTTGTATTGCCTAAGTGTTTGCAAGTGGAGTTATCTTCAGAGAGGTAACTGGTTCAGAGTTAGTGTTCTTGTATGTATGAGCTGAAATATCAAAGATAGGTCATGCTTGTCTTCCAATAGATGCTAGTTAATGTATTGTCTTTTCATAGGTCTCTTCTAAGGGGAGGGTTAAAATCCTTTGATGGGTAATAGCATTCTTGAATGCACAGGTGGGTGTTAAGTTAAGGTTTGGTTATGGTGTGTGATTGATGTTAGGCATCAACACATTGAATCTATTGCTTTCGTGTTTCATAGCTATCTCTTGCAGTAGGGTATTTGACTCTGTGGCCTATTGGATAAGGCACTGGTCTATCAGAGACTTAGGGCATCTCAGGGGACCTTTCAATCATTTTTCAAATCATTTCATTTCTATCCCACCCTTTCCCTTTCAAGTTGTTAGTGTAGGTCTCTGGTTTTCATACTCACTCCATGCAAGTAGGGCTATTGCATGAGATATTGGCTTCATTGAGGTACAGGATACCTAGAAGAGTTTGAAAATCATTCCACAGTCAGTTACCTACAGGCTTGTAGTGTGACACAGGGTAATATGTGTGTGCAGATGAGGTATACCCGCCTGAGTGATGTGGAGCTCAAAGTGTAGAAGGATCTCTCTTTGATCCTTGTTAGTTGGCCCTTTTTTCTGTCAGTTTTGGAGTGTTGAGTGAATGTGACACTAGCCCTGTCAATCCTGATACCAAGCTGACCCTTGGGGAAAAAGATCACCAACACGTTATAAGAAAAGAATTTCCTTTCCTTTCTATTTGGTGAATTCTCCCCTACAAGGGCTTAAAGCCCATAAGAAAAAGGCTTCTAGACCTATCCTCCATGAGGGTCTCATCTTGCTTATCACTTAGTTTTGTTGGGACAATACCCCTGCTCATTCTGTCTCTAGTAGTAAATGGAAAAGGGAAGTGGACGACATGCTTAGTATTAAGGATAATGATGATGGGTCCTTGAAGAAAAACAAAAACAATAGAAAGCGGGTTCTGGGTATGGAAACATAATCAGTAAAAAGCTCAGGTGATTTGGAGGAACATGCTACTTCCTAGGGTGATGAAATGGCCCAAACTATGAGTGACGGGTGATCTTCTAAA
The DNA here is from genome assembly GCA_027943335.1 of Chamaecyparis obtusa. NCBI lineage: Eukaryota > Viridiplantae > Streptophyta > Pinopsida > Cupressales > Cupressaceae > Chamaecyparis > Chamaecyparis obtusa. Next base: position 78,661 of record BSBK01001137.1, read on the forward strand.
ACCAATGATACCTCTCTTAGCCTGGATGATATCTTAGCCATAGATTATCTACAAACCTCCCCTAGTACGGTGAGCAAGAAAGGTAAGCCCTCGGCTAATAAGGCTAAAGCCAATGATAGTGTTCCTTCCTCTTCCACTAAGTGTAAAAAAAAATTAGGTGTAATGCTAGTCTTGTGAATGAGTATATTGTCATTAAAGATGAAAGTGAAAAGATGGAGTATTTAATGATGTCTTGCAAGATACCAATGTCAATATGGAGAATAGTAAGAATGACAATGATGGGTTAATAAACCTGATTACCCATTGTCTGGAAATAGATTTTGCTGAGAAGTCCCCTGTTAATGTTGCCCTCTCCCTTGAGCCTATTTTAGCTAATGTTCCTCAGGCTAAATCCAGTCAAGAAGATAAAAAACCCCGCCACTGATACTGAGCCCAATACCCAAAATCAGGACATCAAGGATATGCTGGAAAAAGAAAAGAATCAAGTGAATGTTGATACTATGGATGTTCAAGACCTGGAGGGAGATGATAATTGTCTAGAATTTCTTAATAAAGCCAAAGATAAAGCTAATATTGGGATGGATTTAGACAGCTGGATGTATAATGAGATTAAAAAATTACACTCTTCTGTTTCTTCCTTGCAGGATAAGACCCTTATTTTACAGGTTAAGCTGGATGAGGAAAGTAAGAAGCGAAGGGAGCTGGAAACTCTGGTTGGGAACATTCCAACTAAACTTTAGAATTATGAAGCCACCCTTAGAAAATTGATTAAGGATGGGGAGGAGGGCATGCAAGCTATTACTTCGTCCATCCTGGTTGTTGTTGCTTCTATTGGAAAAGCTTCTCCTGATGAAGCTACTTCGACCGAACATGCTTCGTTGTTGGCTGGTGGTCCGAGCAGAAGAACCAGACAAAGCACGAAGAAAGCCGACCTCTAGCTCACTGCCAATAATATTCAAGACTCTCTCAAAGAGGTTGCCATTGTAGGAACTTCTATTACTAGTGCTATAAAAGATCTAGTCTAATTTAGTTGTTTCTTTTTTCTCTGTTTAGTTCTCTCTGGTTTTTTCTGGACTTTTGGTCTTGTTATTTGTTTGAATTATGTTGGTTGCTGGTCCCTGTAAAACCAGCCTTCGAATTCTTTTTTGATACTCTAGGTTACTGGTCCCTGTAAAACCAATTCCTGACTTTGTTTTTTTTGTGTGGGGTTTTGGGTCCCCTTCAAACTTGCTTTTACCTAATCAAAACATTTCATAATGTATGTATGTAGATATGTATGTATAATTTTTTTACTTGAAGATTACAAGTTCTAAAGCATACAATTATTGATCTCGTATGTCACATATTTGGTAATACTTTGATTAATATTCAAGATGAATATCAACAAAAGAAAATATTAGTTTTTTTTACTACTAATATAAATAATCACAATTGCTATCACATCATTTGAACCGTGCACAAATACTAGCACCTCTCCCATATTATAAGTAACAATTTTGAGTTGTGATTAAAATATATTTTAAACCTTATTTTTACTTTCCAATGGTTGACAAAGTGAAACACATATATTTTGTATGAAAATGATCAAGCTATTTTCACTTCTAAAGAGCATTACATAAAAAAGGCTCAGATCTTATTACAATCTACCAATAAATCAAGAAAATATTAGTAATTCCTTCACAAAACAAAAAACAAAATAAAAAAAATGACAAGTATCTAAAATATCTCAAACATTTATTATTAATGTCAATAACATGACTCATGAGAGCACAATATTATTTTTTTAATCATTGAAAATAACTAAACATTTAATACTAACCTACTTTTTAATTTTGTAGATTTAGTTAAAATTTAATATGGCATTCTCCATCAATTAAATATAGTATAAGTATAGTATAGATTGAAATATGTCCAAACATTACAAATATCTCAAATATTTATTATCAATATCAATAATGGAACTCATTGATTTCAACCACAACACCATATAAATATTTTAATCAATGACAAGTAATAAATATTTAATACTAACCCACTTTTTTACTTTTCTACATTTGTATAACATATCAAATTGTCCATTAATTATAAATATTATAAGTATTATACACATTACAAATATTTCAAATATTTTTATCATGTTAATAATATTTAATATTTTAATATCAATTCTATTGTCTTATTGTTGATAAAGTAACACATGTTTATTTATGTGCAAAATGATCAACATACTTTTCATTTAAAGACTATTGTATCAAAAAGTTAAGTTTATATTACAACTTTCTCATAGATCAAGAAAATATTAATAATTTTTTTTTAAAAAGATGACAAATATCTTGAATATCTCAAATATTTATACTGACCTGCTTTTTTAAAGAAAAGATGGTAAATATCTTGAATATGAACTATTTATCTTGAATTTCTTAAAGAAAAGATGACAAATACCTTAAATGACAACTATATATCTTAAATTTCTTTTTAAAAAATGACAAATATCATGAATGACTATTATAAAATACTGACCCTTTTTTACATTTCTAAATTTAAATTAACTTTAAATGACATTCGTCATGAATTATATATATTATAAATATAATACACATTGAAATATGTATAAACATTACAAATATCTTAAATATCTCAAACATTGAAATGTGTACAAACATTATATAAACTGAAACAGGAATTGTGGTGCAACCGACCTATACATATAGGTCTGTTCCATCAGAGCAATCTTTTCCCTAAATTTTTAAAATGGCCGGCCACTTTCAGCACAGACCCTACAATCATTATCACCAATCCACCACATTTTCAGGGTACCATCGACGCTTCCACTGTACACAACAAATCCACTACACAGTAACTGATAATTAGGGTAACGAAAACATGAATCTAAACCCCACTATTGAACGACTGATAGCTACGGTGTCGCCAATGCCATGATGGATTTTAACCGAATTGGAGAAAGAGAAAAGAATCTGTCCTGCTTTCCTCCTTTTTTTCTTTTTCTCTCATGGACGTTTTAGAAATGAAGGTCTGGTGATGAGAAATTTGAGGGACAGATGGATGTTAGTTATTGCATTCGGTAGTTTTGTCTTCACAAATGAAAGAGAGTATTGAGAAATGTGGACCCAGATACAAAGAATCTGACGTTGTACTTCTATTTTCCATCAGCCTCCAACGCCATTCATCTTTTGCTGTGCTATTTTCTGCCTCTGCTATCAGATATTGTAAATGCATCTAATTAGTTTCTATATAGAGGCTACAAACGTGGGAGTCCTGCACTGTTCTCTCTTTCGTCTTTTTGAGTATGCTCACAAAATTTGCATGTTTGGATGAATAAGATGTTTGGGCTTCAAGAATGGTGCAAACCTTATCACATGTAAGGATTCCAAATTGATTCTTTTGAAAAATATGGTGATGGGTCACCATCTCACTCGATTATACTGCTTTTTCAATTAAAGAATTATGAAAATGATGTCTGCATTTCAGATGTGGAGCAAATTTTATCACAAGCAAAGATTCTATTTCAATCCTTTTGAGATAAGTCATCATCTTACACAATCAACGTTAATTATTAGATTTATAAAAACACAGCTTGTATATAAGTTGGTCTATTAGGGAAAAGAATTTGCAATCTTCAAGTAGAGGTAACACGTTATAATCTAGCATAGGGTAAGGTATTACACTTCACATTAGAAGCGTAATAAAGTGTCCTTTACATTCTAGAATTCTTTTCATATTGAGTGGTATATATAATATGAGTAGTCGGTTTGTGATCATCATATTGTGAGTTCTTTTCAACACAAGTAAAATGTTTGCAAGAATAAACCCCAGCCAAAAGAGACCCCCAACAAGAAACAAAAGAGAAAAAGATAAAAGCATCAGGAGTTTTTAAAAAAAACACAATTATAAATGTTCAAGATTTCAAATATCCCCACCTCCTACTAGTAAAAATTATCATGCAATTTGACAAATCTTGACAAATCTTTCTTCTCTTCAAAAAAAATTTCTTCTTGCCAACCTTGGTTCTAGTACTAGGCCCCACATGTCTACTTTTTCCCTAGGGAGCATCTTTACTAATCTCCAAAATTAAATGATTGTGGTTCTCGTGCTACCATCTTACCACCTTTTTTCGTAGTTCTTAGTGATAGGTGTTTAGACATCAACTAAGTTTGTTCCAATTTACCATTCTAGTCCTCACAACACTTAGACACTAGTGCACTGTCATCCAACCCAGCTTGACCCAAATTTTTACACTAAGTTCTTCTCCATGACACTTGCTTATGTCTACTTTTGTTCATGTATTTATGTTCTATAGCATATGTATTCTATTAATTTTATTGAATTTCATCATCAATAGCCTAGTTCACTACATACACTCAACAATTCCTATCCTATTTATACTTACAACAAAAAGGGGGCTCAAAACTTAGCAACATAGCTCTTACTTGAGGATACTAGCTAATCTCATTCGCATTCTCCTAATGTTTTGTAGAAAAAGGGTTAATCTAGTTTAATACATTGATTTCTATAGAATCCCCTTCCTCTATTATATTTTGGTGAACCTAATCTAGCGTAAATTTATAATATTTCAAATTTAGTTACATATCTTCTTACATTGAATTAGGTCGTTAATTGATTACATGATTTTTATTTAATATAAATTATTTAGTTTATTTCATATTTTTGTTTAGCTAGTAAATTGAGTAGAAAAGATCACTCACAAAAATGTTATATTCATGTTTTTATTTTGTTAAAACTTCCATGATTGATACTCTTAAGTTTGGGAATGACATTAAGAAGACCACGGTGCATTTTTGGCATGTGAGTCAATAAGGAAATAGAGTATTGATTTAATTTCTTATTATAGATTCATATTGTTGACATCAAGATTTGGAGTTGGGTATATGCACAAAGATGGGGGACCAAAAAGATGCCACTTTTCTTTTTGGTCCCTCATCAGGCATAGTGCATACACACTAAAGGGCATGCGCCCTATAGGGTGCACGCCCTATGGCTTGGGCAATCCAAAACAAAGTCTATATATAAGCTTGCTGCAGGTTGGAAAGCTTATTTTGATTTCCTCAAACCTGTGTTTGCAGCTAAGAAAGGCTTCCCAAGCGTGCACACAGTCTTTCTTAGGCTTGGAATCTAATTTTTTCATTGATTCATCCATCAAATGCCTCCACGACATCATCAAGTTCGATTCAGAAGAAGAGGTAAGTCTTTTTATAGCCAATGCCTCTTATTTGTTTTAAATTTTCAATTTTGTAGCAATTTGTTTTGTTTAAATTTGTGTGAAATGAAGATTTTAAAATCTAGTTTTTTTAATTGTTGGGAAGAAATAATCTCCCTCAACCAAACCCTCCGTCTCCTCGTGAAGAACCGAATGAAGAAACAAATGAAGAAAATGAACCTCAATTGCCTCCACCAATCGAGAAACCTCCTCCTGAAACACAACAAAATTTGATGAACCAAATTGAAAGAGGGAAAAAAGAATTAGAATCTTTAAAATTACTAGGTTAAAAGATTATAGTGGTACAAATCCTGGAAGGGAAAGACTTGCAAAATCATTGGAAGAAATCTTGACCCATGTAAGCTCGATTAGTGGGAAAATTAATTTATGGCGGGATAAAAGAGAAGAACAAAAACAATATTATGCAAATAAATTATCTTATGCGGACATAAAAAAGAAAAAAATCACAAAAGATGACATTTGAAAGCTATTTAAAAAACCAGGGGACACATATACTCTTAGAACTCCAACAAGGAGGTTCCCAATTCATTGGTGCTTAAATGAAGACATTAAAAAAAAAATTTGGTAGAGATGGTGGATGGTCTTTGATTAGCCTCCTTGTAACAATCATGAGGTTCCTATATATTTCTTGAGGAAACACTATTGCGAGTTTGTACTCAAGGAGGTGCCAAATTATTTTGACATTCTAGATTCTCAGGGTAGAGGAGGGGGGTCATCATTTGATCGAGCGGGGGAACATCGTGACCCTAACGCACCTAGGGTTCCTATTAGCAAGCCATAGGTAGATCATGTTAATATTCCTTCCATTGTGAAGGAACATGTAGAGGTAGACACACTAGGCATGATTAGTGCTCTGACACAGACTCTCATTCAGTGTGCCACTCCTTTAGTTGAGGGTGACCATGGTCAATCCTCGAGGGGGCATATTTTTTTGATCATGTGGATCCTTGTGCACATTTGGTACTGGTGAGAGAGAGGAAGAGGATCCTGGAATGATGACTGATAACTTTCTAAATATGACATTTGGCATTGACACACGAGTAAATATTTCCAAGTTCATTAAATTGCTTTGATCATATTTCATTTATAAAAGAATAACTATTTAATTTAGTATCTATTGATTATGATGAAAATTCAGGACAAGAGTGTCAGTGGTGGTGGCAGTGGAAGTGGCAATGATCCTCATGTCCCCTTCTACACATCGTCGTCAATTCCACAAGTATGTATCAAATAAAACATTTTAATTAACATATTTGATTATTATGTAACTATATGAATAATTGTATCATAACTTATTGTGAATGTGCATTAAACGTTCACTGGTGGACCATCGATGTTCACAATAGATGGCAAAGGGCATCATGCCACTTTCCTTGAGGTATCTTTATTTGGATGTTAATTTGATTTACTTTATTATATTTAATTAATAAATGACTGAATGACTAAATTACTAGACACATTATGATCAAAATCTAGAGGCACGGTGATCACAATCTTTCACCTAGCTTTGTGACATCACCATTGAATCCACATGTATATATGTAATAATGCATTATAATTAACATGTCAGTAGTACATTCTTATATGAATGGTTATCTTATAATTTTCCATGTACATGTGCACTAGTTGAATGTTGGAGCTTTGACTTCAACACCGCACACCGAAGGACACAGTTTAAGCTTCACGGAGGTATCATTTACTCATTAGTAGGGTTGTAAAAAATATATGTAATCTTGATAACTGCATAACACTTTTTTTGTTTCATTTTCAGTTATTGACATCAGAGACTCCTCCTTCTGTCCGTGATACTTTGGATCATGGAGTAGCTACAACAGTAGCTAGTTCTGAAGCACTAACTGACGTATGAAAGAGATCACTTAATTTTAATTATTATTTTAATAGTTTGTATTGTTCATTTTATAATGATATTCATGTATGTATTTTAATTATTATTTTAATCATTTTTGTAGGGACTTATTACTCCAGATCACCAGCATGTGCCTCGGTGGATGAACATAGTGACTATTTGCTAGCGGTAAGTGAATATTCAATTTTATGTCATTGTATAATTCAATTTTGATGTATATTAGTTATTGATGCTTAAATTTTTTTTATCAGCTCGAGCTACAGAAGAGTCTAGATAGGAGGATGAGTGAGTGCACTTGGAAGACTACAACATCCACTGCATCTCCATCGATGCGATGATCAAAGACAACTCAGGATTTGTTTTCTTCCCTTGGCTAGAAAGGACTAGATTAGGGATATGGATTGTATGCCTATATGGCATTAGTGGACATATTTTTTGTATATTGTATAAGTGATACCTTGTACATCCATTTGGCTTTGAGGAAGCTAGTTTAACTGTATTGAATATATTTAATGTATGACATTATTGGACATATATTTGGCTTCATGCCCTATGAATATATACTTTTTATGTTTTAGGTATGAAATTCATGTGTTTGGTGTATTGATGTATACTAATTTATAATTATGTGGATGTCTTATGCTTTGTAAATTTCCCATGCCTTATTTTTATGCTTGTATGTTTATCGATTTATGTTTAACTTGCTGACTGTGCGACAAATGCTAGTCACTGTCCTTAATAACAGTCAATTCCTTGACTATAATAATAACAAAAGTAATTAAATGAATGTAGAAATGTATAAATATAATATAAGACAATATTTCTATGTCACAACCTATCCAAGATCACATGGAATCAAACATTTATATTCATTGGTGTGTTCCCTGCTCCACGGGACAGTCGTAATATAAAGACATGACCTCAAACAGGTGAGGCATCATATGGCAAGGTTGTCATCTATTGACCCCAATACTAGACCTATTTTGATCTGTGGGTACCCTAATGTTGGCAAGAGTTCTTTTATTAATAAGATTACTATGGCAGATGTGGATGTGCAACCTTATGCTTTTACAAACTACCTTCTAATTATCCCCTACTGACTGATTGTTAACGACAAACACTATAATACATATTTGCACTCATCCTACTACACACCCCAGAGTGATCAGTGGCGTTCAAACAACTGTGTGTGCCAAAAAAGGTTGTCAGTAGCATTTATCTGGCCATTCAAAGTTGTTGGAACAAACAGTTTGATGCTACGACCGACAGTTTGAAAGATATGCAATGTTGGTCATCTGAACCGAGGAACACTGTGAGTTCTAACATCGAATGAGAATGTGTTTCCAAATATAAAAAAACTTAAATCTCTAAAAACTAATATAGGCTATTGTAGGCCTCGGCAACACGGTCCCGTAGCACTTGATGGACCGATGCTACCTTGCACGAGCTTTGAGATATGACCCTGCAAAGATCATTGATTTCATGCTTAAGGGACATTGAGGGACACTTCGACCTGAAGTTGTCGATGGGGTTTGAATGACTGTGTGTTCCGAATGAGGTTTCCCCTAGCGTTTACATGACCATTCAGATCTGTTGGAATAGACGGTTCCATGCTATGATTGACAGTTGGAAAGATACGCAATGTTGGCCATTTGAATGGAGGAACACTATGAGTTCTGACATCGATCAAGAATGTGTTTCCAAATATAAATGAACTTGAATCTCTAAAAAAAGAGACAAGCTATTGTAGGCCTCGGCAACACGGTCTTGTAGCACCTGACGGATTGATGCTACCTTACACAAGCTCCGAGATATGACCCCGCAAAGATTGTTGATTTCATGCTTAAGGGACTTTGAGGGACACTTCGGCCTAGGTTTTTCGACGGGGTTCAAATGAATATGTGTACCGAATGAGGTTTCCCCTAGCATTTACCTGACTAGTTGGAGCTGTTGGAATAGATGGTTCCATGCTATGACCGACGGTTGGAAAGATACGCAATGTTGGCCATTTGAACTGAGGAACACTGTGAGTTCTGACATTGACCGAGAATGTGTTTCCAAATATAAATGAACTTGAATCTCTAAAAATTGAGATAGGCTATTGTAGGCCTTGGCAACATGGTCTTGTAGCACCTAATGGATCGATTCTACCTCACACGAGCTCTGAGATATGACCCTACAAATATCTCTAATTTCATGCTTGAGGTACCTTGAGGGACACTTCAACTCGGAGTCATCGATGGGGTTCAAACGACTGTGTGTGCTAAACAAGGTTTCCCCTAGCATTTACCCAACTATTTAGAGCTATTGGAATAGATGGTTCCATGCTACGACTAACAGTTGGAAAGATACGCAATGTTGTCCAGTTGAACTGAGGAACACTATGAGTTCTGACATCAACCAAGAATGTGTTTCTAAATATAAACAAAATTGAATCTCTAAAAAGTGAGATAGGCTATTATAGGCCTCAGTAACATAGTCTTGTAGCACCTGATGGATCAATGCTACGTTGCATGAGCTCTGAGATATGACCCCTCAAAGATTTCTGATTTCATGCTTAAGAGACCTTTAGGGACACTTTAGCACAGAGTCATCGGCAGGGATTAAACGACTGTGTGTGGCAAATAAGGTCACCACTAGCATTTACCCAACCATTCAAATCTATTGGAATAGATGGTTCCATGCTATGAACGATGGTTGGAAAGATATGCAATGTTGGCCATTTGAACTGAGGAACACTGTGAGTTTTCACATCGACCCAGAATGTGTTGCCAAATATAAACAAACTTGAATCTTTGAAAACTAAGATAGGCTTTTGTAGGCCCTAGCAACATAGTCCCATAGCACTTGATGAATCGATGCTACCTTGAATGAGCTCTGAGATATGACCCCGCAAAGATCACTGATTTCATGCTTAAGGGACCTTGAGGGACACTTCGGACCAAAGTCATCAGTGGGGATCGAATGACTGTACATGGCGAATGAGGTTTCCACTAGCATTTACCCTACCATTCAGAGCTATTGGAGTAGATGGTTTGATGCTACGACTGATGATTGGAAGGATACACAACGTTGGCCATTTGAACTGAGGAACACTTTGAGTTCTGACATCGACCTAGAATGTGTTGCTGATTTTAAATGAACTTGAATCTCTAAAAGCTAAGACAACTTATTGCAGGCCCTGGTAACATGGTCCCGTACAAATTGATAGATCGATGCTACCTCGCACGAGCTCCAAGATATAACCTCACAAAGATCGCTGATTTCATGCTTAAGGGACCTTCAGGGACACTTCGGTCTGGAGTCATTAGCGGGGATCGAATGACTATGTGTGGCAAACGAGGTTGCCACTAGTGTTTACTTGGCCATTTGGAGCTATTGGAATAGATGGATCGATGATGTGATTGACAGTTGGAAGGATACACAACGTTGGCCATTTTAACTAAGGAACACTTTTGAGTTCTGGGATCGACCGAGAATGTGTTGCAAATTTTAAACAAACTTGAATCTCTGAAAATTGAGACAGGTTATTGTAGGCATAGGAAACAAAGTCCTGTAGCAACTGATGAATCGATGCTACCTTGCATGAGCTCCAAGACATGACCCCACAAAGATCACTGATTTCATGCTTAAGCGACCTTGAGGGACACTTTAGCCTGGAGTTGTCGGTGGGGATTGAATGACTATGCATGGTGAATGAGGTTTCCACTAGCGTTTACCCAGCCATTCAGACCTATTGGAATAGATGGTTCATTGCTATGACCGACGGTTGGAAGGATACGCAACATTGGCCGTTTGAACTGAGGGAACACTGTGAATTCTAACATCAACCGAGAATGTGTTGCCAAATTTAAACAAACTTGGCTCTCTGAAAACTAAGATAGGCTTTTGTAGTCCCTAGCAACATGGTCCCATAGCACCTAACAGATTGATGCTACCTCACATGAGCTCTGAGATATGACCCCGCAAATATTGATGATTTCATGCTTAAGGGACCTTGAGGGACACTTCTGCCTGGAGTCATCGGTGGCAATCAAATGACTATATGTGGTGAACAAGGTTGCCAATAACATTTACCAAGCCACTCAGAGCTATTGGAACAAACAGATCAATCCTACGAATGACGGTTGGAAGGATACACAACATTGGAAGTTTGAACTGAAGAACACTTTGAGTTTTGATGTCGACCGAGAATGTGTTGCTGATTTTAAATGAACTTGAATCTCTGAAAATCAAGATAGGTTAGTGTAGGCTCCAGCAGCACGGTCCTGTAGCAACTGATGGGTCGATGCTACCTTGCATGAGCTCCAAGATATGACCCCGCAAAGATTGTTGATTTCATGCTTAAGTGACCTTGAGGAACACTTCAGCCTAGAGTCATCGGTGGGGATCGAACAACTATGCGTGATAAATGAGGTTTCCACTAGTGTTTACCCAGCCATTCGGAGCTATTAGGATAGACGGTTCATTACTATGACTGGCGGTTGGAAGGATACGCAACGTTGGTAGTTTGAACTGAGGAAGACTGTGAGTTTTGACATTGACCGAGAATGTGTTGCCAAATTTAAACGAACTTGAATCTTTGAAAATCAAGATAGGCTTTTGTAGGCCCCGACAACACGGTCCCATAGCACCTAACAGATCGATGCTACCTTGCATGACCTCTGAGATATGACCCTACAAAGATCATTGATTTCATGCTTAAGGGACCTTCAGGGACAATTTAGCCCAAAGTCATCGGCAGTGATCAAACGACTGTGCGTGACGAAGGAGCTTGCCACTAATATTGACTTGGCCATTCGGAGCTATTGGAATAGATGGATCGATGCTACAACCGATAGTTGGAAGGATATGCAACGTTGGCTGTTTGAACTAAGGAACATTGTGAGTTTTGACATCGACCGACAATGTTTTGTTACGTGTTTTTTAATAAGAGTGTTTAGATGTTTCTTAAGGTAATGTTGCTTATTTTATGTGCAAATTTGTTCTACAAACAACACTGAACACATTTGTAGATAAACTTGAATTAACAAGAGAAAGAACAATGGTGACTCTTGTGGATTCTAGTAGAAGGGAATGACATATACGATTCCTCAGAGATCTCCCTAAAGCTTCCTTGATTCATGGATGGAGATATTTTTCAATTGCATAAAATTTTGGCTTCAATTATAATAGTAGTTGACAAATATTTAGAGCAATATTAAATCTATTATAAGCATCTAGGAGAATAACACCAATAACCTATCATGTATTTTACCTACCATGCTTAATGGGACCATAATAGATATTTCATGATATTTCCCCATTCAAAGATATGATCGATGGAGGTAGCATGAGAGGAAGAATGTATATCCATATATCATACTCCAAGAGCATTAGCATGTAATTATGTACAAAATGTGCATAAAAATCATCTTTGGTATCTCTATCAATATGTATGATTGATAGCAAATAGGAGATGGATTGGCGTGATTATAATGATTCAAAAGTGAACTTAGAGCTCAATAAATTTTTTAAAATGATGTGAAAGGGCTCCTACAAATTAGCAAATTTCATAAAGGTGTACAACTTAAAAGAATGAACATTAGAACTATTTGCCACTTGAACATTTTCCCTTTGTTTTCTTCGAGTCAATATCCATCAAAATGTTGGTCTCAAAACAAGTTTTGTAGTCACACTTGCTTCATGATTTTGCGTATCTCTAATACCAAGGCAATAGACTGGAGTATCTCTAGCATTGGTGGTAGCAGAGAACTAGTGTAAGTCTCCTAGGTCAAACCATTGGTTTGGGAATATCCTGAGAATGGGACATACTACTGGAAGTCGATTACTTCTTATCTCTACACCAATTTACATTTTTGAATCTACTATCATCAAGAGAAGATCAGTTCATCTATATATCAAACAACCCTTTCATGCTCAGATAGAAGAAAAAATTCTCATTTGAAAATAGAATTTTAGGATCTATAATAAAATCAATCCTTGTCATTATAATCATATTTGGACAATCTCACTGATTGAGCTCCTCATTCTTTTACAAGTCATTCATATAACAGAATACATATATATATATATATATATATATATATATATATATATATATATATATATATATATATATATATATATATATATATATATATATATATATATATATATATATATATATATATATATATATATATATATATATATATATATATATATATTCAATTGAGAGAATCAAAACAAGTATAACCAATTCATTACAATATTATTCAGTAAGGAGCAAGGAAAACTTAAATAATATCACAATAGGCATTAGAAATCCAAATTCTAATTAGGAGTTTTAAGCAAAGTGAGTAAGGTCCTAGATAGGGACATTACAGATCCACACATTATTCAGTAGATACCTCCAAGAACCCACATACATGGGAATGGGTTTGAAGTAAAACTAAGATTGTTTATCAGTTCAAAAATATTACTTCAAAAATATTACTGTGTTGTACTTTTAATTAACATCCAATGATTGGATGTGAAATTCACAAATTTGATTATATTACCACTGGTTCTATTTCAAATTTTGGAAAAAATGGATATTTGACATATGTTCATACATTTCAGTCAACACCATTTTAAAATAACACATCAGTTTATTTTTACACATTGAGAATATCATCAATAGGAATTGAACTGAAATTGACATAGGTCATAGGAAATAAATGCCCTAGCTATTTGTTTTCTTCAGCATTTTGAGTTTCTTATTACAATCAGGAGAAGAATATTACTCTCCAAATGGTTTTGGATAGTAACATTTGTACTTCCTCTTCAAAAATATTTATTCCCTCATCTTGCTACCTATTAATACCAACAAAGTGAATCTAGGCATTTCTACCATGTAATGGGAGAAAAATGGTTTCCTAATTGATATGTGTCTAAATAATACATGCAAGAACCTTTTCTTTGATATTGCTCACTAACCCTTTACAACAGAAAATGTTTACAAAAACTGGCATGTACTTGCATGAGGACATTATATATTACAGAAATCCCACACAGAAGTAGCTGGAAAGCCGCTCAAAAAGTAGTAACTGATAGCAAGTGGGATAATGCAGATGCTTTAATAAACCACTATCTTCTTTACTCAAGCAACATCTGGTTCATCTACTCGACTGGGGCATGTTTGGGAACATACAGTCTCCATTTAAACTCAAGTCTCTAGAAGCAGTTATATTTGTCAGTGGAGGAGATACACCCATTGGATCTGCAATAATTTTTTTTTTTATCAGTAATTCAAATCTGCAATAACTTTATGCTCACTAGAATTTCCATTTCTCTTTAATTGGGATACTCTTTCCAAAATTGCATCTACCCTTTTACCAATTTGGGAAATCAATGGGTCTATTTGTGGACCTCCAAGGAGTTGGTCACCTAAACAAGAACCTTGAGATAAATTAGGAACTTCTCTACGAAAGAGATCAGTACCTTGAGAAGGTCTCCACTAGTCAGTTGAATTAAAACCTTGGACCATAGATGGAAGCCCTTTGTTGTAAAATGAGGAGTGAGACTACTTTTCCAAAGGTGGAAATGAACTTACATTTGAGGGATAATGCCCAACATGAGTAACTTGGTTTCCCAAGTCCCGTAAATGCAAGGCCATTGACGAATAGGCATTTCTAATAGAAATATTTGTAGTGCTAGAATGAAGTGCATGACCAAATTCTTTGCCTACTAATGAACCAATCTGAGGCTTCATTTCACATTGCTCTATGGATAATTCCACAACACTTGTTACTTCTCTATTTGATTTTCTTGTGTCAATGTACATGTGCACTGAAGAGCTTCTATCACTACTTGAGCTACTAGCAGACGGTGAGTACTCATCATCATCATCTGACATAGGCTCACACGCATATCTTACTTCTTTCCTTTGCCGCTTTCCCCTTCCTAGCTCTTCCTCCTTATCTGTAACTTATATCATGGGTCCAAGAAGCTCTTCCCACTCTTTCCCATTAATTGTGGGTTTTGTCTCTTCATCTTGAGTAATTGGCATACCTTGGATGGCACCAAGATAACCATTTTCTTCTGAAATGTCCTTTTCTCTCACATTAATCTCTCTATTATGAAGATTTTCTATATCTTCCTCTGTTTATTGAATAGATGTAGCTACAATCCCATGTTCACCAAGAATATTCCTTGCACCATTGAGTAATATATCATGCAATTCCTTAATAGTTTCATTCTTAACAGAATTCATAACTAGATTTTCCATAGCCAATTTTCTTCTTGATCATTGCAATATTTTCTCCTCAACTAAACATTTTGTAATCAGTTAATTTACAATCATAGTTTTCTCTTGGCCAATCCTGTGGGCTCGCAATTGAGCCTCTAGATGCACAAAAGGGTTGAAATTTGGATCTGGTGGAAGAGTAGTGTTAGCAAGAAGTCATTCACTAACATTTCATCTTTATAACATCTAAAATTGGATTCACTAGAAGCATTAGTTCTAAAAAAAAAATAGTAAAACATACCATATATAATGACTATGTCAGCACTCGGCTGCATCATATAATAAGTTGAAATTAGATAATCATAAAATACTTTGTAAAGTACAGCCTACATATCATATATAGCCACATCAAATGAGTTCAAATTAATATTTATAATCTTGGACTGCATCAGGAAAGACATACCAAATTGATCCCAAGGCCACCAGCCCGAGTTGAAATAAGAAAAGTAAATATGGTGCTACCTGCGCTATTAAAGTTCTTGATTCATTGTTGTCTTTCAGATGCTAAAGTTTTCCCATCAATTCTAAAATCAAGAATAGAGAAAAAAAATTATTAATGATAAGAAGAAATAATATAAAAGAACCAATATACTATGCTATAACAAAAGGAAAGATTTTCAAAACCATTAGAAATTTTGTGAAAAAAGAACAAGTACTATGAATTAACAAAAAATGCACAGAAGATAGATCAATTTCTAGTCTTAATGAAATAGTGGACTTGCTAAGTCATTTTCTGACATAAATAGTGGATTCACTTTAAATTTTCTATTTATTTCTTGGCACTGTGGCTTCCAGTCATCTAACATGTTGTACTATAGTGTACCGAGAGATTTTTTCAACAACGATTTGGATCCATGGTGTTGCAAGATTATTTAAGAATCTACAATCATATGATATATCCCCAATCCATGCCTTGATGAGGGTTAGGGACATTTTATACTTAGGACCTTTTTGGTCAAGAGAGCTTTGACCAGGATAGGAACATGAATTGAAATCTTCTTTATCCTCTCCACAAGAAGCTTCCTTATATCATCATTACAAGCTCCACTTGTCAAGGGAACATACAAAGTGTTCAAACTTCAAACAGATAAAATGAAACTTCTTAGAAGGTAGTGTAAAAATGTATATTGAATTATCCCTGCAAATGGAAGTCATTTGTTAGTCCAACTAAAAAGTCCACCTTTGTTTTGTTTAGCATGGTGTCCCAAAGTATCTAGGAAAATATTTCATGAAAATATATGCATGGGTAAGTTTCTGTTAATTCACCATCCTTCAATACAAAGATGTCAAGAACATCTTTTTTTGCATCATCTACAAAATCTTTGTAATTGCTCCATAACTGATACCACATAGGATCTTCACTTTTAGAATCTTTTATTAGTTAATTTAAGCTTTCCTCCATAGGAATGAAAAGGCATGGAGAGACAGGCCAACTATTAGTCATTGTGTTGAAAAAGTAATTCTTGACCATGCCACTGATGGGAGTCATTTAAATCTTATTTTTAGACTCAGCACCCCATTTGTATCTAGAAAGAATAATATTTTTTTTGCAAAGTCTTTGTAATTTCTCTGTGGCTGGTAGCCAATTGCTTATTCACTTATTTTTTGCTTCCTCAATTGGTCAAAAGCTGTATGGATACATGGCATCACACTGTCACCATTCGTGTATGGAAATAAAAGTCTTTGACCATGCCACAGATGGTCACTATGAAGTTGGATGTTGTGGACAAACTGATGCAACATCATATTTTTTGAGAGATCAATTTAAGGGCAAAGAAGACCGTTTATTTTAGTTTTAAAAAGTGCGAGCACGCTATAGCATGTGCGCCCTATGTAAAACTAAAAAGTGTTATTCATACTCTTAAATAGGGTATGCACCCTATGCTAAACAATAGAGAGAGAGAGAGAGGGTAGGAAGGTGGGAGAGAGCATATGTGTGTGTGAGAGAGAGAGAGGGGATGAAAGAGGGTAATAAGGAAAATATAGAGGGTGGGAAAGATAGTAAAAAGGGAAAATATAGATGATAGGAAGGTGTAGAGAGAGAGAGAGAGAGTTCTCTCTCTCTCTGACTATTTCTCATCACTATTTAAATCTATGACTTAAATAGGGTGCACGCCCTATAGGGTGAGCACACTATTGAAATCTATGACTTTCATAGGGCACACGCCATATGGAAGTCATAGATTTCAGTAGTACATTCACCCTATAGGGTGTGCACATCTTGTAAGGCATTAGAATTTAGCAATCCTAAGGCTTGGATTTTCCTTGGAGATCCAACCCAAAGGCTTGGACGATTCAAATAGGCCTGAAACGTGTTTTCTAGCAGACATACAAAAAAATGACATCTTTTTTTGTGTGCTCCTCATCAAGTTTACTCGTGGCTCAAGAATGTAAAAATCAGATGACATGATATTTCAGATCTCTTTGTTAGCTATCTAAGCATATAATTTATTTTGAATTCTAATTATGTTAATTTTTTCAACTCTAATTTCTTTTGTGTGTATGTCTATTTTTTGTAAAAAACCAACATGTAGTATTTTGGGCATAGATTTTGGCTCATTCATCGAATTTTGCAACAAGTTACATTTTTAGAAACTAGACTCCATTATACACACTTTAAAAAAAAAAGAAAATTTGATTTTCAATTATTTTTAAATGATTTCTAGGGGATCACACATAAATTTCATGTTTTCAAGATGTGTGCATTTTGTAAATTCATCAAAAATTAAACATCAGCTTTGGAAAGCAGAACCAGTATTTTGGCACGCCCGATGGGACAGAGAGCTAATTTTTAGCTCTTTTCAGATTTCATGTATTATTTTTGTTGGTGTGTACAACAACAATTTTGGCCTTCAAGAGGCAGACTTACAACACACACGGTGACTCTGAGAAAACATCTACTGGTTTCAAGTAGATAAAGTGCTGGTATGTGAAAAAACAAGTTGGTTTTTTAATGATTTTCAATGATTCAATATTTTCTCTAGCTTATTTGAATGTTTCAGCATGAAAAAAATTTCATAAAAGCATGGCTTACTATCATCCTTTCCATGAAAGTACTCCCCATACATCATCCTATCAACCATATCCAAACAACTATCCTACTGGTTTCATTCAAAATGACCTTGTAATAGCAAATAGCCAATAAGCTCCATACACTTGCCACCCTCCCACCCCTGCTCAAGCTTCCTGGCAACATGCCTATGTACATTAGTAGCCCCAAGATAGCCATTTTGTTGATTTTCAAAATCAGTACCAGCATGTTGCAAATTTAGATGACATTCTGTCAAACTTCCAAGAGCCAAGTGAGGAATATAGATAGAAAATATGAGTATAATATGCACCAAGATGAGCTTTCCTATCAAGTTTATACTCATCAAGAAGAGGTGGAGGCTCAAAGGAATGAGCAGGATCTACTTGCTAAACAAGTTGTAGTCAAAGAGGAACGAGAAAAGTACTTGTTGTTACAGGTACAAAGGTAGCAAAATGAATCAGCTCTTTGTGCCCCAAGTCAACTTGTAAATAAAGAGGTTCCTAAGTTTTTGATTCCAAGTTGCAGGTTAGGTGATTCTCTTCATTTTCCAAGTAGTTCTTCAAAATTTGAAGTTCCAAGCTTTAGGAGTCATAGTCTTTCAAATAAAACAGAGAAACCCATACATGATTCCATGATCAAGAAAAGTCAGCCAAATCAATTCCTTCCTCAGATTAAATCTGAACTTGATCATCAAAGTATTGAGCAGCCATGGCAGCCTTCTTGGACCAAACATTCTGAATTTACAATACCAAACCTTGTAAAGGTTATTCCATGTGAGCCAATCCATGATCAGAAGGCTGAAAATGAGGTTGTTGCTGTTAGTTCAAGGACTAATGAGAAAGTGACAAAGGCTCAAGAGCTGAATGATGAACAATTTCCAATGGTTACAAAAGAAGAGGAAATTGGTATAGGAGAAGATGCAATGTTTTGGGCTGATGAACTACCCTTTTTCGATTAGCTTCCTATTTTTGTGGAGTGGTTGGATGAAAATGAGAAAGAAAATGGTGTTAAAGAGGAGATTTCATTTGAGTTGTTGAATGAGCTTCCTAGTTTTGTTGAGCTAGATAAAGAGGATATGGCTATGATCACCTCAACAACAAGTTTGCTGCAACTAGAAGGTATAAATCATGATGTTGATTTGCTGGTTTATGAGCTTTCAGTAGAAGATGAAGCTTTCCAAGAAGAGGAAGATAATGGTCCTCTGGCCATGGAAGAGGAGTTAATATGGCTATCAATTATGCATGAAAGCCATGATGAATTAGAAAATAAAGAAGCCAACGAAGAAAGCTCCAAGTTCGTGCTCTCAAGAGGTTGCCCAATTTGATGCTTGGCTCATATGGAGATAAGTGAGAAGGCCTCATTTATTTTAGCACCTGAATATGAGGATGTTGATAAGGAAAATCAAATCCAGCATGCTGATTCATTACAAATCACTAATCTTTTCAATCAGCATGGTGAAGTAAGTGAAATCACTCTCATCTTTCAGGAAATATTGCATGAGTTGGCTAAATGTGTTCAATTTTTCCATCTTCCTATATTTTCCTATGGGCGTGTGCATCATTGTAATTTGAAAAGAAAAGGAATTTATTTCAGCCAACCAGTAAATAGTTTTGTTTAGCATGTTATGTTGCTAGTTAGGCTAGGGTAGGTTAGCTTTTTCAATTTTCCCTAAGTGCTGTCAAGCACGATTAAGTTAGTTTCAGTTTTAAATTTTCTAGTTTTCAATAATTTCCAAGAGTTTTTTGATCTGTTTCGAGTTACAACCAATTTCAAAACTGATTTTGAGTCTATTTTTTAGTATTCCAAGAGACTATGTGCGCAATGGACAGTTTAGGCTACTGGTCTTAATGTCTAGCAGGTAGACATGTAGCAGAAATCGCCAAAAATGTTACCCAAATTTTCACTTAAGCTCAATTTGGTAGAAAAGAAACAAATTAAAATTAGATTTATGCATGATTAAAATCAGATTTATTTATGATCAAAATCTGAGATTTATGATGATAAAAGTAGTCCATCTAGTGATCAAAATCTGATAACAGTCATGGTCAAGAGCAACCTTCATATAGAGTTTTGAGAATATGCAAAAAAGGGAAGGTTCGTGGTTATATGTTTGTATGTTCATGTTTTTATTGCAAAGTTTGAAAGCCACAGGAAAAGCCATGAATGCAATCATTTGTAAAGAAGTGAAGAATGTCTTTTTTCTTCTTCATACAAAATAATACCCTAAAATTATAAATGCAGCCTATCTGAAGCAAAGATATTATTTTTCAACATGTTTATGGCATGGAGATTTCAAATCCAGCATTAAGAGAAGATACAAAGCTATTTTATGGTTGTTTTTACAAGTATTTTGCAAATATTTCCATCAATCTAAGCCAATAACAACATACAAGAAAAAAAAAAACTAGACATATTTTCTTCTTTTTTATGCAAGGAAAATCAAAGAGTTTGAGCCATGAAGCAACAACAAAGAATATCATGGAAATGGAGCTCAAAGAAGATGATTTTCAAACTGTAAATGCAACATACCAAAGGAAAAAAAAATGTAGCCCTCAATGATCTTTCAAAGTCTCCAACAAATGGTTCAAAAATTTGCATAAAAACTTCATGTTTTTGTCCAGAAAATCCATGTGAAAATCAATGGTTTGAGTAGCAAAGTGGAAATAAAATGAAAGACTTCATTCATGGCACAAACATCAACAAACTTCAATTTTTTTCTACCAAAAAACCCTCTCTTCTCTCTTCGTGGCAGCTGCAACAAAAGAGAAAAAATCCAATGGAAAACAAGAAGAAACAACATTTGAATTCATCCTCTACTTCATTCATAGCCAGCACAAGAAGCAGCAGCAAGAGAAAATTAAAAAAAATAGTCCAAACCCTCCCTTCTTTCTTCTATGGTGACTGGAGTTCTTCAAGTCAAGTGAAAATGCAAAGTATGAAAAAATGAAATGAAGACTTAAGGTTTGGATTTTCCATAAGTCATATGTTATGTGAGTAAGGAAAAAAGGCTTTTGGCCTTTCTTTTTAATTTTTCATCTTCTCCAAAAGCTCATGCCAAGTATGGGAAAAAAGAATTAAAGCAAAGGTTTCATTAAAGTGATAAATTTTATCACTTCACTTTATTCCAAAGTTTCATACTCAAAAATGTAAATTAATAAAATGATATTCTTCAAATCATTTTATTAATATAGTTCAAAAATGTAAAATATCTCACTTAACCTTTTTTTTTTTAAAGTAAATTATAGATATTTTATTTACAACTTTTAATAAGTATTAATAATTCATTTAGTATTTAGTATTTTAATAAATGTTTTTTATTAATAATGTTGCTAAGTGATTTTAAATATCACTTAAATAAACATTATTAATATAATTAATATTTATGAAAATAATGAATTTTAAATTAATTATTAATTATTATTAAATTATTATGAATAGTAAATATCTTATAATTTATTTATTTATTAAATATCTTTGATATTTATTAAATGAATGGATAATAATTAGTTAATATTTATAATGCAAAAATAAGATATTTATTTTTCATCTTTTAAAAAGAAAAAAGAAAAAGATCTAAGATAATTTTTCAAAACCATGACTAAGTGTTGAGTCATGAGATGAGGATGAAATTTTGAGTGGACTTGATATTTTCCAGATATTTTGAGAACTTTTGAGAAGCAAAGGTTGGGCTGAAAATTTGTATAAGTGTGAAGTTGAGACTCATTTGTAAGGGAGTTCTAATTTTATGCAGATCTGAGAGCCTTGTGACTTTTCAGTCCTTTTTATCATTTTGTGTTAACTTGTAACTCATTTTTGCAGTTACAGGAATACATTGGAGTTCATTTTTATGCATTATTTTGCCTTCCTAGTTATTTTTGATGTTTTGCTTGTAGATTTCAGTTTGTGTTAAAGAGATTGTTGTAGTTTTTGTGTTGTGAAAGTTTATCTTTCCTTCCTAAACACACTTTTCTCATACCTTTCTATGAAATACTTATGGACAAACATGAATTAAATAGGTTGTGTAAGTCTACAACTGCATTTAGATGTATTTTTAGGTTCTTTTGTATGCTACAAATTTCAGTTTGGTGTATCACCCTATAGCTTATATTTTATTTTTGTTATCTTTTTATCCCTTTTCCAGCAAAAGAGTTAGTTTTAGGTGTTTTAGATGAGATATCATACAGGAGCCGACTAAGAATCTGGAGATTCATTCCAGCCATAGGTTACCCACAACCTTGGAGTGTTCCATGTTTCTCGAAGTGATTGAGTTTTTTGGAGCTTAGTTAGGGTGCAACTTTTAGAGATAACAATACATTCATAAAAAAAATTACTAAAAAAATTCCAGGATAAACTATGTGGTGTTAGCTAACTTCTCACTAGAGTGATTAAATTTTTTTTTTTAAAAAGTTAACATTTTAGGGGGAGCACACCAGACGCTATGTTATGCTTTTTGACAAAAAACATGACCACTTTTTGTGCTCCCCCTTTTTGAGGGCCTTAATCTACACCATTTTCAAAATAAGTTAGTAGTTTAGGAACTAGATTCAGAGTATTACAACTCTTGTTTTTGTCACATCTTAAAATTTTGAGTATAACTATCTTCAATTTCTTGTTGAAGTTCAGAGTTTGCTGATTTCAAGAAATAAGTGGCATCTTATACCCACTTTTTGGTCCCCCATCTTTGTGCACTTACCCAGTTATTTTATCTTCATCATAGCACTAGGTAGAGAGCATTGAATACTAATTATATCCTTGGTGGAAAAAACAACATGATGCATAATAATAACCGTGTTAGGGGAATTTAAATCACTAATTAATAATTTCATCTACTATATTCAATTAAGTTTAAATGTATTTTTTAACAATATTTTATATCATCTTTCTTGACAATTAGAAGTATTTTTTATGCCTATGAATATAGTAGATGATTTTAGAGTAAGGAGTTGCAATGCTAGCTTGAGGAAAATAAGGATAGGTAGAGACTATAATAGAGTGCTTCTCTAAAATTGTGATGAGGTCCACTAAATACCCCAAGTTTGGATTATAAAATCTATAATGAGGGAATATTATCCTCACTTGAATGCAATCTTTGCCAATTCCCCTATTGGACTAGGAGTAGTTAATTCCCTGAAGATCCAAGTCAGTCAAGGCATGGCAGTGCATAAAATTCATAAGGTCAAATTTACTTTCCATCTAGGAATGAGATCCCCAAAACTTTTTTAACTCCTTTAGAGGGGTGTTGAAGGCCCCCATGATCATCCAACTTTCAGCATGAAAATGGATTCTCCAATAAGCTAACTTGCACCAAAATTTTTATCTGGTGGTCTTAGTATTGGGAGCATAAATATTAGTTAGAACCCAATCAAAATTGTCTCTAATATGATGCATGTGAATAGAAACCATATTATCATCCTCAAAAAGAACATCACCTCTAATGATACTTCTATTCCAAAAAATAGCTGTGCCACCTGAAGCCCCGTCAGAACTGCTACCACTAAAAGCTAATTTTTTCCACTCTCTCTTTACTCATCTTAGTTTCCTGAACCAAGAGGATTTCCAGATTATGGTCCCTTACTAGATTTCTGAGAATGTCTTATTGATGGGGTGCATTCAATCCCCTCATATTCCATGAAATGATCTTCATTTCTTACTGGGAGTAAAAACTTCTAGGATGGTCTTTTGTTTTTCATCTGCCACATCTTTCCAACTATCATTATCTCTGCTTCTTTTCTTTGAAGTTCTTCCTTTAGATTCATATTTTCCCACATATTCTTTTTTAATTCTAGTATTGATACCATCCAAACCATTTTGGAATGAAGGACCATCCCCCTTACCTTTTCTATTATTCTTTTTGCTACTGACTATTTTAAATTCTATTTCTACCTCTTATAGAGTTTTTATAAAAGGATAATCTCCTCTTCCAAACAACTCAACTGGAGTTTTAGGAACTATGGAAATATCAATGGTGATGTTCTTAGATTCATTGGATTTCCCTTGATTAATGCTCTCAAAACCTTCATCACCTTAGGCATCATTATAGAATAGATGGTTTGTGGGATTCTCACTCTAGGAATTCTGAAAGTTCTTGTTGCTATATTATGGAATGCTTCCATTATCTTTAATTCCACTATCCTCCTTCCTCTGATCAGAGGGGGGGAAAGAAATATTACATGTATCATCTGATAGATCAACCTCATTTCTCTCAAACAACTTTTGAAGAAGGGTCAGAGAGCTGTCATTCAGAGACAGAGCCAGATTAATTCCTTCAGGTTCATTCCTCTCATTATATAAGCCTAAGTCATCCCTTGTATCCTTGTATTCTCTTTTTTCAATGTTTTCCTTCGGATCTAAAAGGATCTTCACTCTCCACTCCTTCCTATTCTCTTTTCTAATATTGGGTTCTATCTCTTTTCCTTTCTTCATAGGACAGTTTCTTAGCCAGTGACCAACTTTATTGCATTTAAAACAGGAAAAGGGATAGGATTCACATTCCATCAGTTGTTGCCATCTCCCCAGGATAGACGTAATATCTATGGAAATGAGAAGATCAAAGGATTCAATAATATTTATGCACAGTCTAGAAAAAACCAACCTGGTTTTAGAAGTCATTGTCAGATCAATATTCAATAGGTCTCCTATAGTTTTCTCTATGCCCTTAAACACTCCTTTATTCTAACATTCCAGCAGAAACCCTAGGAGTTTAACCCACATTGGGGAAGATTCCACAAAAGACTCATTCAAATCAAGATTAGTACTCCATTTTTGTAAAGACAAAGATGATTTATCGAGCATCCAAGGACCCCCACACGAATCTTTCATCATGTCCTCCTTATTAGTAAATGAAAATGATAAAGCCCCTTTAGCCATCACAACAACATCAACTTGAACTTTCAGGAACCATCTTCTACTTACAAACTTTCTTACCACAAAATGTTAGGATGAGACCCAATAAATTTACCAACAAGAACCATCCACATAGTAGCTATGGAACTATCTAGGGCCAAATCAAGGAAAAAAAATACCAAACTCACCTTTTGAAGGGTCTCATATGTTATTCACCTCTGGTAAGGATGATTTCCCAGATGGAATCTTTCCAAACAAAGAAACCCATGGTTGCTCCTTATTGTTATGCCCACAAGACGAATCGGCACCATGGATTTTTCTTTCCAAGGCTGGCCCACCTCCTCCCGTATCAAACAACGCAGAGTAAGCCTTCCATCGTGATCTTTTCCGCCTTTCGAAGATTTTTGGTTGGGGTCCAAGAATTCACCTCCATTTGATGCACCATCTTCCATCAATGCTCTTTTATGTTTAGAATTGTTGATTAAAATTAATTATTCATTTTTGCCAAAACTTTGTTAATAACCTATTGTATATATATTCTCTTGATATAATCTTGGGTTTGTTAGTTAGTGATACATTAGGTAAAGTTATATAGATAGTTATTTTGATTAAATTAGTTTTTAATGATTTATTCTTTCTTGATGGTTAAAGTAATCTATGTTTACTACTTATTCCCAATACTAAAACAATTGCTTTAGGGGATAGTATTAAAACTTTTCTCTATATAAAGAATGTTTATTTTAGTTAGATTATGAAAAAAAAAAATTTGTATATATATTTCTTTTGGGCTATAGTTACATTTTAATCATTGACCTTATCTTTTTTTTTGAGGGGGAAGCATTTATAGGTAATATGGAAGAAGATTTTGTTAAACTATAAAAATGTGTTTTAACAATTTGAGTATTGTTATGAGTATATGTTAATTTTACTATTATTATTGTAGTAGAGTTATGAGTTAGGGTTTCTCACATATGATCACCTACTTGTCGCCTGCATGTTTAGTTATTATTTGAAAAGTTTGAACATGACATGTCATTGGGATTTTAGTTTTTATGGTTGGGAGCTAAAATTACCTGAATAATAAATAATTTTTCATATTACTAGTTTAGAGGATTATTATGTCTAGAATTTGACCTTATCATTGTAATGGGGTTATTGAGAGTTTAGGTAAAGTTATGAGCTTGATAATTGTGCTAACATTATATGTATTTAGTGTTGTCTCTAACATCTCTCACTTTTGACTGTTATGTGATGCATGTGTCTTGTCTGATGTATTAGAACTATTTGTTATCCTTTGTCTTGATATTTGTGTTCTAAACATTGATAATTTTATGTTACAAGTAATATTCAGGGGGTCTATCTAAGCCGAGTTTTCCTTATGTGTACCAAAGACTAGGGGTGTTGATGTTACTATTTGGTATATACTTTAATATGTTAATTTAATGTTTTGTTATATTCATGGTTTGGGCATGATTGTGTAATTGAGGTTGCACATGGTCCTGGTCATGTCTCTTGGCATTTAATTGTTGATAATTGTTTAATTTTGACTTTTTTGATGAATGTGTCTCTCTTAATCTTTTATGTTATGAGGTGATCAAAATTTTATTGTATGATAGTTTATTGGCATATTTGGATCCTAGTGGTACATTTGATAGATCATGGAGATCTTATATTTCCAATTTTATTGTAATGGATCCAAAAGAGGAATCATACATGAGTTATGTTCTATTTAGAATTATAATTATGTTTCGGAACCTGGGGAGTTCCTATGTTATCCTCATTATAATTTTTTTGATGTCCTCTTTATTGTGTTGGCATTGTGGATCCTATTGTTTTTGAGTTTATGCTCCAAACTTTTCTTATTCACATTCTTTGATTATAAGGATTTTATGAGGTTCCATTTGAGATAATTTTCTTTGATCACTCTTTTTATTTTTATTTTGGAGCATAGGAGGGTTTTCTATGAGCATAGCATGGAGGGTGGCTCACAATGGTGGTTGGGGCCCAAAGTGGTCAGTCAAGGATAACCCATTGTGGATTTTTAATCAAGTAGAAATGTAATATAATGAACTGGATTGGGATTCACATTAAATAAAAGATAATTTCCTCACGCATAGTCTTGGGTATATGTATAGATGAGGATGGATTAGAGAAGGCCTGACCATATATGTGACGTTGATCTAGAAAATCAACACCTTATCCATAGGAAAGGTAGTCGGTTCCACATGAGCTCCACTTGGGCATCAGGTCTAGAGAGATTGTTAGGGTGACCCAAGAGAGTGGGAGCTATGTGATGACACCCTTCAATATGTACCCTAGGATTCTATCTTGTCTATTTTTAGATTCTCCTTCAGTATCTAGGATGAACTCTTATTATTATCTTATGTCATCCCTATTATTTACCTGATTATTTTTCCTATGTTAATACTTGGTTTGGATGTTTCCTTATTGCAACCTTTCTTGTGTTTTTTTGTGTGGTGCGGAACCTTGTTTCATCTCCTAAATTTAGGGAGTGGACCTGAGGGTTACACATGGTTGGGTGGAAAATATATTATCCATAGAGTATTTTTCTAGAGCTGTTCGAGAGCCCTCAGATGATCATGATTCTTCACTATGTTTATAATGCATCTTTTGATTCAAGTTGGCATAATGATTATTATTGTGTAGTATTTCATGATATGTACATTCATATGGGTGTAATGATGTACTATTGTCTATACAATTATATTTAATTATTGATGCAGTATTATAATCTCATTGAGGAGAAAAATATAAAATGCATATGTAAATGTGGCATAATGATTACTTGCAATTTGTAATTGTAAACATATATCTATGATTACTTTTGATGTAATGTAAGAAGTGCATAAAGTTTCTTATCCCTGATTTGATCATGTGACTATATTTTATCTCATTTTAACATGTAAAATATAATTCATTCATATTGTCAACTTGTTAATAGTCCCTTATAGTCTTAGTTGTGTATGTTATGTGTTTCTAGTAGCGGCATCAGAAAGTCTAAGAGGACCTTGTTATTTGATTGATGTTTAGTATTCATGTTTTCCTTTAATGTAAGGATTCATTGAAGAGTTAATGTTATATGCAATTGTAATTGAATGTTAGTTGTATTCCTTATTTTCAAAATAAAATAAAATTATGTCTTCCTTCTTATATGTTGAGTTGTCCTCTCGGGTTCCCTAGCAGGGAGTTATCTATAGATCTATGCATTCATGATGGCATCTATAATCTACATTCCTAAAGTTAACTCTAAAAATTCAACACCAACATATTCATTAGCATTTCAACACAAACAAGGCCTATGAATGTATAAATATTCATTTCGAAAATCTAGATTTTGATAACTAATAGCAAGTTTTCAATTACATTTCAATTTTATTTCAATTTAAAGGTTAATTCCAAAACTAAGGTTTTACCTAGGCAAACCCCTTTCAACCCAATATTTTCTCTCTTTTGTGTGTTTAAGAATAGGTTGGTGGATGTATAGATTTGACTACAGAATAATCATCAAAAGATCCAGAGAACAAATGCCATTAGATATGAAACTACTAGAGTGGGTCACCCTACTTGATAAAGTCCTTGGAGTGGGTCACCCTTTTTGAGTAAGTTCCCTTGATTCTACCTAAAATTTAGATCACAAGTGATAATGTCAATTGTACTTTCCAAATTTTCTATTAGAACCTACCTAGTATTCTCTATTATGTGCACTACCTAGTCTTTTCTATTATGTTGTGCACACTAAAATTCATTATTTCATCACATTTTGTCCTAGATCGTTTATTCATCTTCCATATTTGCACAATCACTTTCAAATCATCATGTGGGACCATTGAATTCACATTATGTCCAAAGACCTTGAGCCAAGTGGATCATTTTCTTTCCAATGCGTGTATGGAAATAGGCCTAAGAGTCATATTTTACTTGCATAGACTAGTGAACCCTATTCCCCTACATTACAAAGAGATGCTTCTCAAATTAGGCTAGGCTATAGAAATGGAATATCTTATGAAGTATATTTTTATTGAAGGCTTAAATAAGTGTAGTACTATCATTTTAGTTTTCTTAATAATTTAAGTAGTTAGTGTTAATTTGAAATTAACTTTATTTCTTAAGGCATCTTCCGAAAACTTGATAAAGAAAAGTTGAAAGGATCCAACATGACCATTGTTCACTAAGGTCTCATGCTTCTAAAGATGAAGTATATATGAAGGAATAAAATTCTTGTTAGAAAATATTTTCTAGTAGAGTTCATTGTAAGGAGTTCAAAAAATCTAGGGTTGTATAGTATACTAGCACCTCATCTTTTAAGCCTTTGAGCTTCAAGGATAACATAAATGATGAGAATGGTGTCAAGAACGTTTGAGGTGAATCTGAGCATATTTCTCTCTAGATTCATCCCTAGATCTACAATATAATGTTTCAAAAAGATGATGACCTTTATGAAAAATGAAAGAGAAATTTTATCAATGCTTTGCCTAAGTATCCCTATTTGTAAAAGAAGGTGGTAGAACACTATTATTTGTTGAAAAGGTGCTAAGATTGAGAACAAGAGGTTTAGTTAATATTGTTTGGAGAAAGAGGTGGATGACAATAGTGTTAAAGAAAATAGAGGCAATGGAAAGGGGAAATCTTTTTTTTATGGAACCTATATTTGGGGTCCCCTTGAAAAGGATTCTAGATCCTAGCCCAAATAGATGTAGGGATTTTCTTTCCTTATTGCTAATTCCTCTTTTAGAGAGAATTACTTTATGATGTTTATACTATAAAGGAGGGGTTTTGTTTCTAACACACAATGATCAAATGATTAAATATGGAAATTAATTGAACTAATTTTAAGTTGGAAGTAGTACAAAGGGGAATTGAGGGGAGGGGGATTAAAACTCAATCTTTAAGGAGAATGCTATTAATATTTCTCAAGGCTAGGAGGTCATTCATAAGATGGATGGGACTGAAAAGGACATATCCAATATAAATATTTAATTGAAGACTAAACTAGCTATAGTGCAAAAGTGGAGACAAATGTCAATGATAAATTCATGTTTAAGGAGAATGAGTTGACAATCATAAAAGATAATCGTGAGTCTATTATGTAGATCAACAAGTGTATGATTCAAAATAGTGTGGAAAGAACTAAAAAAATTTAGTAACAAGCTTAAGGATTTGATAAAAGTTATTTAATTTAGGAGATTAGCAAAGTTCCTCCATGATGTAAAAGTAAACATAGTAAGCCTACTATCAGAACCAAAGTAGGCAAGAGAAACATTTTTTAGCAATTTAAACAATTCTAGCATCTGAAGGGCACGTAGTTGTACTTCTAATATTATATTTAATACCATTCAACAAGTAAACAATTCTAATATGGAGGGGGACTTAATTGTACACTTAAAATGTAAATGTAGTACCCTATCCATACAAGATTTGAACATATGACTTATCTTTGAAGAGTACAACTTCTTCTATTAGACCACCTTAGATGTATGTGCAACATTACCAGCTTTATAATTGAAAAATGTTTTCATAATTTTCTTGTTTAGAATCCTTGCATGTGATAAACTTTTCTGCATATCTGAACTGCAGATATCATTTTCATGATTCTCTCATTTGTAATGAATGTAGTTGCGTGAGATGGTGATCCATTACCATATTTTTTAGGGGAATCAATTTGGAACCCTTGCATGTGGTAAGGTTTGCACCAATTTGTAACTCAAATATCTTATTCATCCAAACATGCAAATTTTTGGAGTGCACCGAAAACGACGAAAGAGAGAGCTCTGAAGGTCTCCCACGTTTGTAGCTCCTATATAGAAACTCATTAGATGCATTTACAAAATCTGATAGCAGAGGCAGAAAATAGCAAAGCATAAAACGAATGGCGTATGAGGCAAGAAATGGCGAAGACAATAACGACAGATGCTTTGCTTCTGGGTCCACATCCTCGATACTCTCGTTACTTTATGAAGAAAACGAACATCCAATGCAATAACTACCATCCACCTGCTCTTCTGTAACGTCTCTCCTGCTGCAGCCAATTCCTCATCACCACATGTTCATTTCTGAAGCGCCCATGGAAAAATTAAAGCAGAAAAGCAGGAAAGATCCTTTTCCGTTTCTCCAATTCAGTTAAAACCCATCATGGCATTGGAGACACCGTAGCTATCAGTAGCTCTGTTCTGATGATTAAGCCGTCTGCATTTTCACATGAATTCCTCCATCGCTATCACATAATTACTTCCTCCTTACATTATTCTTCTATTTTACTTTTCTGCTCTAAGATCAAGTTTTAACTTTGCTCCCCAGCTCTAGATTTCCCACACGTAACCCACCTTCAACAGCAAATCATCATAGTGGGAAGTGAAATGGGTATCTAACCTATATCTAGTGTAGCGCTCTCTCAACTTTCTCACACAATCAAACCCAAATCTTTACAGGAAGGAGGAAGGGAAAGAGAGAAGTAGAGAGTTCCTCAGAATGAAAAAACAGCAATCCCCAAATCAATGCACATATGTGTGCATCGCCTCTGTAGCAACCCAAAAGGGTTGCATAACTTCACTTGCAGTAAAGGAAAACTTGGTCTATGTGGGTTCTCAGAGTGGTGCCATTCTCATATTCGAGAAAACCATAGATGGGTTTCTTGAGTTTGCCCAACTAGACTGTAATGCCCCCGTCAAGGCTCTTGCTATTGAGGAAAACAAGCTCTTCAGTGGACTCCAAGACACCAAGCTCAAAGTGTGGAGTCATCATAAGGACAACAGTTTACAACTATTGACAAACCTGCCCACTCTAAAAGACCGTATTGTAAGGTCCATTAAGCCTGGGAGCTATGTTCAGACTCGACGCCATCACAAGAGACTCTGGATCAGGCACGCCGATGCTGTTACCTGTTTAGCTCTTTCCCCAGAAGATGGGCTCTTGTATTCTGGGTCGTGGGATAAGACGGTGAAAGTGTGGAGGTTGTCTGATTTCAAGTGCGTGGAGTCCATTCGCGCTCACGAGGATGCCGTGAATGACATTTGTTGTGCAAGGAAAGGAGGAATGTTCTTCACTGCCTCTGCTGATGGCACCGTTGGTGTGTGGAGGAGTGATCATCATCGTCATCAAAGTGATAATGGTGGTCTTGTGGCGACTCTGGGTCAGTGTAGAGAAGACGCTGTGAATTGCTTGGAGTTGAGCCCAGACGAGTCCATCTTATACAGTGGAACATCGGCGGGCAGAATCAACTACTGGACTATCGATTCAAGTCTCCAAACATTCAAAA
Organism: Chamaecyparis obtusa; assembly: GCA_027943335.1. Taxonomy (NCBI): domain Eukaryota; kingdom Viridiplantae; phylum Streptophyta; class Pinopsida; order Cupressales; family Cupressaceae; genus Chamaecyparis; species Chamaecyparis obtusa. Next base: position 111,201 of record BSBK01001137.1, read on the forward strand.
AAGGGTCTTTTTCTTCTCACAAACGCCCCGTTCTTTGTCTCACAACGCTGAACAACTTTGTCTGCAGTGGATCAGCAGACTCCACAATTCGGGTGTGGAGGAGATCAGAGGGAATCGCACATAGTTGTGTGGCAGTCATGGAGGGTCATGGCGGTCCTGTCAAGCGCATAACTGCTGCCTTGCCCTCGGTTTCTCTGGACTTGTCATCCAACTTTTCCTCGTCCCCTCCTTTTTCTTCTTCCTCTTCCTCTCCATCGCGTTACGGGTCTTGTTTTCATTGCCTCAGTTATCGTTTACAGTGTAGTGGGTTCGTTGTGTACAGTGGAAGCGTCGATGGCACCCTGAAAATGTGGTGGGTTGGTGATAATGATTGTAAGGTCTGTGCTGAAAGTGGCCGGCCATTTTAAAATTTCAGTAACAAGATTGTTGTGTTCGAACATTGCACCATAATTTCTGCTCAGTGTATATAATGTTTCTACACATTTCATTGTGTACAATACTGTCATATTCAATTTTATATAAATTGAGAAAAAGTAGGACCGAATCGTTTAATAAATTCTATATAAATATAGAAAATGTTGGTATGAATGTTTATTAAGTTTTACATAAATATAGATAAAGCAAAAAGTGGGTTAATATTGAATGTATTGGTCATTGATTGAAATATTTATAGTGTGTTGCAGTTTCTTATAAAAGATATTTATAATGATTGTATACATTTGAATCTTTATAATATTTATAGTATATATAATCAATAGAGAACATCATATCAAGTTATATAAAAAATAGAAAAAATAAACAGTGAATTAGTGTTAAATATTTAGTATTTGTTGTTGATTAAAATATTTATATAGTGTTGTAGTTGTTCAATATCACATTACTAACATTGATAATAAGTATTTCAGATATTTGTAATGTTTAGAATACATATTTCAATGTGTATAATACTTATATAGCACATATAATTGAAGGAGAAAGTCATATTCAACTATATATGAATCTAGAAAAGTAAAAAGTAGGTTAGTATTAAATGTAAACTGATTGTCAATATTAGAATATTTATATGGTGTTTTACTTTTTCATGGGTCATATTATTGACATTAATAATAAATATTTGAGATATTTAGAATATTTCTCATCTTCTTTTGAGAAGAAATTATTATTATTTTCTTGATCTATAGGTAAATTGTAGTATATAACCAACTTTTTGACATAGTGTACTAGTCTTTAAAATAATTCACTTTCAACTTATCATGTAGCTCATTGAATTCACCCCATGCTCAAGTATCTTGAGCCAAGTGAGTCACTATCCTTCCTATGTGAGTAGGGAATCATGCCTAACACACCTACTTTACATGCATAGAATAGAAAACCTTAATCTCCTATATTATAGAGATATACTTCTCAAATTAGCCTAGGCTATAGTAATGGAATATCTTATGAGGTATAATTTTCACGAAGGAAGGTTTAAATAAGTTTATTACTATCATTTTATCTTGCATAACAATTGAAGGCATTTAGTGTTAGTATCCGTTCCTTCCTTTCTTAAGGCGTCTTCAGAAAACTTGATAAAGAAAAGTTGAAAGAATCCAAAACTACTATTTTTTACTAAGGTCTCACTCTTCTAATTATGAAGTATATGAAGGAATAAACTTTTTGTTATAAAATACTTGCCAATCTAGTTCATTTTAGTGAGAAAAACCTAGAGTTTTATAGTACATTGATTCCCCATCTTTTGAGTATTTGAGCTTGAAGGATAATTTACAAGATGATGATTTAAGGAAAGAATGTTTTTGGGGATGTTTAGGTGAATCTGAGCATGTTGCCCTCTAGAGTCATCCTTAGATCGAGAGTATAATGTTTCAAGGAGATGGTGACTCATGAGAAAAAGAAGAGAAATTTTAGTAGTATATCTATTTATAAAAGAAGAAGGAAAAAAACTATTATTTGGTAAAATGACACCAAGATTGGGAACAAGAGGTTTAGTTAATGATGTTTGGAAAAACAGATGGATGAATATAGTGTTAAAGAAAAGAGAGACAATAGAAAAGGGAAATCATTATTTTGTGGAACCTATAGTTGGGTGCCCTTGCTACGAATTCTATATCCTACCCAACATATCCTTGAGGATACTTCTTTCCTCATTGCTTGTAGTACCCTACCCCTAGCCCGATTTTATAAATGTTAAGATTATTTTAGGATGATAGATTATATGTTAGGAAATCATTGATACTTATGATTTTACTAACCCCATACTTCCATGTGTATGGTAGATGTGTTTGTTTTATATTTCTGTTTGACATGCTTGATGTGTTTGAGGGACGGAGTCGTAGTTACTTGCTTGTGAGATCCATATGATCTGTCAATCCCCGCCATTGTCTGTTATATATTTATATATGTATGTACATGCGGGTGTTGTATGTAGGTTTGTAGGTACCGGGCATCGACTTCCCTGAATTGTCAGGATGAGCGTGCACTATCGCAATATCTCAAATGGTAAGAGAGGGGAGATAACACGGATCCAAAACCCTAACCTAAGCCCATTTGTCCTAGGATTGGACAAGTATCAGTTTGACTACCCTACCCAAATTCGTCTAGGTGATAGGAATTCATGGATCCCTTTCTGGTGTTGCTTGGTTTTACTTTTTTTGATTTTACTTCATTTGGCTTCAGTTGATTTATTGCTTATATGAGTGATTTTATGTGATTATTAATGTTATGATTATGGTTGAAATTCAATGTTAATTATGTTACTAAGTTTATTTGAATAAATCTAATTAAAAGTTAAATAATTGATTTTATAGATTTAATTGGTAATTAGATTTAATGATATATGTGTGTGTGTTATTAAATAATTAAATATTTAATTTCATTGACTTAGGATGCTTTAAAATATTTAATCTATTTAATATAAATTTTAATTATTAACATGTGCATAATTGAAAAGTGATTTATTTTCAAAAGGTAATAACTTGTCTTTAGGAGTCTAAGTTGAGTTGTGCAAAATAAAGTTATTTTAATTTATTAATTAGGATTTTCTTTCAAATTTGGAATTGGAGTTTGATTGGGAGTTAACTATTGAGTCATCTAGGGTTTACATAAAAGGTGGAATTGAATCCCTAATAGGGGGAATTGCTTTCATTTGGGAGATTAGACAGGTTTTGGAGGAAATTTGTGTGGAGAGGGTTTGGAATTGGAATTTGGAGATTCTTTTGGCAATTTGGATTTATGTGATTTTTGTTTGTGCTTCTGGATCGGGCACCTATTTTCTGCATAGTTTTCAGATCTATAGGCTGGGTTGATTTTGGAGGGAAATCTATTTTCAGATCTACAAGGTTTTCCATTTTCAGTTTCTAGCTTTGGATCTGAGGTAGGCATTGAATTTTGCCTATCATATCTATTTTCACAGTTATTGTCTTTGTCTCCTTGTATAAATTTTTATGCATTTTATTAGGTAGAGTTGTGTTTATCTTAGATTTGGGTATTTAGAAAACCTTAGTTTAGTTGGTTTTTATATTTTATTGAATTTTAGGATTGTATCCTTATGCTGGCAAAATTTCGTCAAATAATTCTTCATAGTTTTCCTAGAAAACAATAAATTAGTTCAGGCATATAGTTTAACTATAAGGTTCGAATTAAACAAATTCCTATTAGAGAAAAGTCAATTTGTTATAAAAAAAACCCAATCTGGGTAAAAATATTCATTCTGGAAAAATATAATATTCTCTCTATTTCTTTCACATTGGAAATTAGAAGATTACACCAGTCATTTTATTAGGCCCAAATTCATATGTATTTTGGTAAGGTTCATGAATATTCCTTCTAGAAAATGACATGCCCTTTGGTAAAAATAATAACCTATGGTTGAAAGAGTTACATAGCTATTTGGTAATGCATATGATTGTTCTTATTAAAATATAGGAAAATAAATATACCCATTTGAATAGAAATCAATTTTAGTGTTAAAAATTACATTCTGGGTAAATGTCACATTCTGTAAAAATAAAACACAATTAAAATAATTTAACTAGTAAAAGGAAAAGAAAAGTCAGAGAGACTAAAGCATGGAAAGAAGTCAAAATTGGTATTATATACAATCTTTTCAGGTTGATTTTTATCAGATTTATTTTATTTTAATAAAAAAATAAAATGATATTGTCACGTTTTGGAAAAAATGTGCTATTAAAAAAATGTGTCTAAAAAAATATATTTATATGTTTTATTTAAAAAGAGTGTGTTAAAAAAATTTTAAACATAATTTTATTTGGTATGGGGGCGTGGGCCACCAACTTCCCCCTACCCCCATGTAGCAGTGCAAAGCTACCGCACGATAGACCTATTTGCCACACGACAGACTAGGTACTCCTAACGACAGTGCCTAGGCTGTCGTGAGCAGGCTAGGCTGCCGAGAGCAGTAGCCCTACATGCGGTAAGGGCTTGGGATGTGGGGCCACGGGTCCCCCCATTTAATTTCTTTTTTTATTTTTATTTTAAATTTTGTTTTAATTAAAACTTTTAAAATTTAATTTAATTTAATTTCTTATTTATTTATTTATTTATTAAGATTAGTTTAAACTAAATTTTATTTCAAGTATGTTTTATTTAAAATTTGTAAATTGCTCAAAACTATTTTTAGTAAAGGTTTTTATTTTATTTGTGTGTTATTAAATATTTTTCTATGGTTAAGCATATATATATATATATATATATATATATATATATATATATATATATATATATATATATATATATATATATATATATATATATATATATATATGGGTAGTTTAATATTTATTTAATGGGGTCATGATTATTTCAATTTATTATTACTCTATGCTAATAATTTTCACATTTACAAGTTCAATGTATTTTTCCATTAAGTTATATATATGTTATACATGGACCTAATTATGTATACTTTTGAATGGTTTAAATGTCATGTATTTACTGTAATTGGGTGTTTTGTTCTCGTAGAACTATTAGGAGACTTTAGGAAATATTCTGATTATGTCTTTGTATCTATTGTTTTACGGAAATGTTTTCTATTCATGTTATATATCATCTTTGTACACGATTTCAAACATGATTCAATATTCAACTTAATTGTGTAATGGTTATTTTACAGTTTACTATGGCATGAGTGTTTTATTCTTCATTCCTACAGTGTCTTCTTTTACATTATGTGATATCGGGTACTAGAAGACCTAGGGGAAAACAGAGGCTGGGGTATGTGTTAGAAGATTATGTTTTTAGTTATGTTTTGTTGTGTGTATATATAATCTGATTATCATTCCTGATTTGACCATGATTGGCTCATGTTGTATTGTATTCTATTTATCATATCTTTGTAATCATTTCTAGTACTTGTGTGTGAAACTAGATCTGAGATTACTTGGTTGTATACCTATTTGATCTATGTGAGATTGTGAATCTAGGAGAGGTTAAATAGGTGCATCTTAGGGGAGTGGCTTACTCTAGGGGTCTGGGGCTCAAAAGGAGCCAATACCAGGGTAACCTATTGTAAGTTGATTAATAAGTGATAACCTAATAATAAAACTTGGGAAATAACATTAAATACAAGATTGATATTCTGGTTCCGCATGGATTATGTTGAGGGTCTGGGGTCCAGAGTGGCTAGTCCAGGGTAACTCAACCTAATAGATGCTTGAAGGTCCAGGGTCCAGAGAGACCAGTCTAGGGTAACTCAAGTAGTCATCCATGTGATGACACTCCCATAGTATGTAGCCTAAGCCTCCTCCATAGTTGTTTTGCATGTATCAGATGTGTTTGAAATAGTGAGTCTTACCTATCACTATCTTATTCACCTTGAATTAGAGAGCTTTCAGGATCCTTTCCTTAGCTTGAGCTATTTGATGTTTGTTATTCAAGTGGGACCTGTTGTTATCTCCTCAGCACGGTGGGAGTGGACCATTTAGGTTCACGAGGTCGAGTGGTAGTGATTCTTTTACAATTTGAGATTTTGACATTCGTGTACCAGTGTTGGATGATCCCTGTGGCAGATGTTCATTCTTGATATTCATTGATGGAGTTGTGTTCTTCTTTCTCTTCTTCTTGTGATCATGTATCTTTGTATCAGTTATTCAAAGATATCATGTGTACTTCTATTCAATTATTGTATTACATACCCTGCGACATGTGTAGTGGATGTAGGTTTATGGATACCTTATGGTACCATTTGTATTAATGTTATCTTTGATGTGATGTTGCTTTTACCTTTCATTGTTTATATGAGATTTGTAATTGTACCTAATCTAATTTAATTAATTATGTAAACGTAATCTTTGTCGAGGAACCCTTGAGAGTTGTAACCTGTGTTGGTTAATGTTTTAATATGAGTAAATGGTAAATGCTTCCACATTGATGTTTATCTTCTATGTTAACTTTTTTTTAAAAAAATTCTGCAAACTTAGAATCATGTTTAGGTTAAGTTCTCCTAGGTTCCCTGGCAAGGCATTACACTGTATAAGATGGATTCGTCTAAGCTCAACTCCAAGCAATTCACAGCATCTTCTCTACACTGAACCGGAGTCACCACAAGACTACCACGATCACTTTGATGACATTGATGATCACTCCTCCACACACGAACGGTGCCATTGGCAGAGGCGGTGAAGAACATTCCTCCTTTCCTTGCACAAAAAATGTCATTCACGGTGTCCTCGTGAGCACGGATGGACTCCACGCATTTGAAATCAGAACACCTCCACACTTTCACCATCTTATCCCATGACCCAGAATACAAGAGCCCGTCTTCTCGGGAAAGAGCTAAAGAGGTAACATCATCGGCATGCTTGATCTAGAGTCTTTTGTGATGGCGTCGAAGTCTAAACATAGCTTCCAGGCTTAATGGACCTTACAATACGGTCTTTTATATTAGTGGGTAGGTTTGTTAGTAGTTTAAACTCTTTTCCGAATGATGACTCCACACTTTGAGCTTTGTGTCTTGGAGTTTCCCAAAGAGCCTATTTTCCACAATAGAAAGAGCCTTTACGGGGGCATTACAGTCTAGTTTGGCAAACTCAAGAAACCCATCTATGGTTTTCTCGTATATGAGAATGGCGCCACTTTAAGAACCCACATAGACCAAGTTTTCCTTTACTACAAGTGAAGTTATGCAATCCTTTTGGGTTGTTGTAGAGGCCATGCGCACATCTGTCCATTGATTTGAGGATTTATGTTTTTCATTCTGATTCTCTCTTGCCCTTCCTAGTTTCCCTAGAGCTTTGGATTCTTATGTGAGAAAGTTGAGAGAGCACCACCCTATAGATATAGGCTACATACCCATATCACTTTCCACTATGATGATTTGCAGTTGAAGATGGTTTATGTGAGAGAAATTTGGAGTTGTGGAACAAAGTAAAATTTTGATCTAAGAGCATAAAAGTAAAGTAGGAGATTAATGGGTATATAATATAAGAGGCAGTAATTATGTGATAGCAGTGGAGGAATTCATGTGGAAATGTAGACGGTTTGATCATCAAAATAAAATGACTGATAGCTACGGTGTCACCAATGGCATGATGGGTTTTAACTGAATTGGAGAAACAGAAAAGTATCTTTTCTGCTTTCATGCTTTTTCTCTTTTCTTCATCCATGGGCGATCCAGAAATGAACTTGTGGTCATATGAAATTGGCTGCAGCAGGGAACGACATTACAGAAGGATAGATGGGTGTTGATTATTGTGTTTTTTAGCTTTGTCTTCACAAAGGTAAGAGAGTATTAAGGAAGTGGACCCAGATGCAAAGCATCGGTCATTATTTACATCCCTATTTCCTTCCTCCTACACTATTCATTTTTTCCTTTGTTATTTCCTATCCTTGCAGATGATGTAAATACATCTAATGAGTTTCTGTATAGGGGCTACAAATGTGGGGCCCCTACTCAACTCTCTCTTTCCTCTTTTTCCATGCATTCCCAAAATTTACATGTCTAGATGAATAAGATATCTGAATTTAAAAAATGGAACAAACCTTACCACATGTAAGGATGCCAAATTGTTTCCTATGGTTCAAAATATGGTGATGGGTCATCATCTCATGCAACTACATTCATTTTCAAATTATAGAATTATGAAAATGATTTGTGCATTTCAGATATGCAGAAATTTTTTATCACATGTAAGGATTCTAAACGATAATTTGAAACATATTTAAATTATAAAATTGACAAAGTTGTATGTACATCTAACTTTGTTTAAAAAGTAAAGTTTTAGTCTTGAAAGAGAGGTCATATGTTCAAATCTTTCATAGATAGGGTACTACACTACATATTAGAAGTACAATTAGTACCCCCCTACATGATATAATTGTTTGAATGAGATATGCATACATGTATGTACACACGGACAAACGCTTGCATGTGTGTGCACTCACACATCCACATCTCATTCAAACAATTTTAGCATGTAGAGGGGGCATAATTGTGCTTCTCATATGAAGTTTAATATCATTCAACAAGTAAACAATTCTAGGATGTAGGGGGAACTCTGTGTGTGTGTGTGTATTTTCCAAGATTTCAAGTACCTCCACCTCCTAGTAGTGGAAATTATCATTTAATTTGATGAATATCAACAAGTGTTTCTTCTCTTATTAAAAAAAATCCTCTTGCCAACTTTGGTTCTAGTACTAGACCTACCATGTCTAGTTTTATCTTATGGAGGAATTCTGGTAATTTCCTAAAATAAATAACTTTCATCAAATCCTTGAGCTTGTTAGTAAAAGGTTTATTTCGTGTTATGCTATTTTGAATCATACATAACCTGATCTACAAAATAGGCTCAAGATTATCTTTTATGATTGTCAATTCATTCTCCATAAAGATGAATCTATCGTTGACATTATGTTTCCACTTTTGCACTTTAGCTAGTTTAGTCTTCATTTCGATATTAAAATTGGACATTTCTTTTTCAATTCACTTTATGAATAGCCAAGCCCGGTCTTACATGATATTTATGGCATTCTCCTTTAAGATTGAGTTTCAATCCTCTTGCCCTCTCCAATGAATTATCTGTTGTAATGCTTCCAACTTAAAATTAACTCAATTAATTTCCACAATTAGTCATTTGATCATTGTTTGTTGGTAAGAAAACCCCTCCTTTATAGTATAAACACTATAAAGTAATTATCTCTAAAAGAGGCATTAGCAATGTAATTCCCCGCCAGGGAACCCAGGAGAGTTGTAACCTATTTTGGTTAATGTTTTAATGTGAGTAAATGGTAAATGCTTCTGCATTGATGTTTATCTTGTATGTTAACTTTTTAAAAAAAATATTCTGCAAACTTAGAATCATGTTTAGGTTAAGTTCTCCTAGGTTCCCTGGCGGGGCATTACACTTGGTATCAGAGCCAAGTTCTACACTGGGAACTCTAGGAAGTTGTATTCCCATTAGATGTCTAAACTGTTAAACTTGAAACCAAACATAGACATATAACTCTTTTGTGTTTGAGAACCATTAAACTACATCTAAACTTTTATGTTCTTGCTTCTCTTAAATGTCTTTGAGATATCACTTGCCTAGTGATTGTCAGTGATTGGACTTTTTATTGTGTATGGTTACCTTCTCTAATGCATCTAGGGTGAAGTACCTTTGGATGTCATGAAGCGATTACTCCCTTGAGCGTGGCTATCCCTAGTCACCTTGTTATATGAATATTTTATGTTTGATGATTTATTTTTGGTTGATTGATGAATTGTTTGTGTTGTGTATGGGCTAGCATTGAAATTTTGAACTTTCTTATGATTGGATTAGTCACCTAACTCTCTTTTCGTTATCTATTTTGTGACGCTAGTCACACTTAATTTATTGTTGAGATGGAGATCTCCTATGATTTATTGTTGGACTTACGATTCCCCCACTTGGGTTTTCCTTTTTTGAGTTTTGTGGTGACTACTCTGAATGTTTGTTATCATTGGCCCTTTTCTGCGATAAGTGTTATTTCTATCATGTTCATCATGGACCCGTGATAGTATGTATAAGGGAGGACATCACGAAGATGGTACTATATTTGCGGTGTGAGATTAGAATCATTGTGTATCCTTTATGTTTGCATAAGTGTTGCATTAACTAGATTATCATGAACTTCCAAACCTACTATTTGATATAGATGCAAATATTTGTTCTTTATGCAATTGATCCTAGATGTTTTCTACGATGATGAATGAATAAAAGTTTTGATCTTATTGAATTGTTAATAAATGATTGATTAATGTGAATTCTAGTTATTCTTAACCAGAGTTAAATTGCTCATTATGACTGTATATCATGTTCTTATTTTATGGTTTATTTTCAAATGTTGTATTTTTTTTTTAGTAACTCTTCGTGCTTGGGAGATATATATCCTCATCTCTTTGTAGACTTCCAGGAATAAGCCTAATCCTAGGGGGTGGATGTAGTACCCCGCCCCTAGCCCGATTTTATAAATGTTAAGATTATTTTAGGATGATAGATTATATGTTAGGAAATCATTGATACTTATGATTTTACTGACCCCATACTTGCATGTGTATGGTAGATGTGTTTGTTATATATTTCTATTTGACGTGCTTGATGTGGTTGAGGGACGAAGTCATAGTTACCTGCTTGTGAGATCCACACGATCAACTGATCCCCGCCATTGTCTATTATATATTTATATATGTATGTACATGCAGGTGTTGTATGCAGGTTTGCAGGTGTTGGGTATTGACATCCCTGAATTGTCAGGATGAGTGTGTCCTATCGCAATATCTCAAATGGTAAGAGAGGGGAGATAACATGTATCCAAAACCCTAACCTAAGCCCATTTGTCCTAGGATTGGACAAGTATCAGTTTGACTACCCTACCCGAATTCGTCTAGGTGTCAAGAATTCGTGGATCCCTTTCTGGTGTTGCTTGGTTTTACTTTGTTTGATTTTACTTCGTTTGGCTTCAGTTGATTTATTGCTTATATGAGTGGTTTTATGTGATTATTAATGTTATGATTATAGTTGAAATTTAATGTTAATTATATTCCTAAGTTTATTTGAATAAATCTAATTAAAAGTTAAATAATTGATTTTATGGATTAATTGATTATTTAATTGGTAATTAGATTTAATGATATTTGTGTGTGTTATTAAATAATTAAATATTTAATTTCATTGACTTAGGATGCTTTAAAATATTTAATCTATTTAATATAAATTTTAATTATTAACATGTGCATAATTGAAAAGTGATTTGTTTTCAAAAGGTAACAAGTTGTCTTTAGGAGTCTAAGTTGAGTTGTGCAAAATAAAGTTATTTTAATTTATTAA
>BSBK01001137.1:127500-139169 GCA_027943335.1 Chamaecyparis obtusa
CAAAGTTAGGATTAAAGTCTTTTGTGTGAGTTCAGTGAGTTCATAACTAGATAAGAATCTGATGTCCTTGTGTTTGAGGGAGAAGGGTAATAGGCAAAGCACTTATCCTGAACCCAAGAGTGTTTGATTTATGATTTTCAGCTGATATATGCAATTGGGTGACTCTCTACCCTAGGATAAGGCACCGGTCCATTCTCTGGAAGCTTTTCATGGTCCACAACCACACACACACAAAAATTAAATGATAATATCTTTCAATCAGTCAGTAATGGGAACAGTGGTATATTATTTTGGATTCCTTTGAAGAAGTGAATCAAGGGTACACCCACCTGAGCATTAAGGCTCAAAGTGTAGAAGGATCTTGTTGATCCTTGTTAATTGGCCCTCTTTCTTGTAGACTTTGGAGTGGTGATAGAGTCAAGGTTATTTTAAAAGTTATCCATCAAAGTATAAATCTACAAGTGAAGATCAAAGGGAAGAACCAACAAAATGGTGACTTTGCTAGGGAAGAGGTAAAAGACAACAAGTTTTTCTTCTTGGCTGGATCATCCCAGAGTCTAGTTAAATGATCACAGAGTCTTATCTAAAAAACACACTTGTAAAATTTTCTCACTACATGTTGAGTGGTGACTCTGAATGTCTCTCTTTGGTCAATGTTTTGTAGCAAAGTGTGATATATTTGTAGTCCTGACAAGCAGTTATCCTGTGAGGTGTTTTGTGATGGTGGGTTTTAAAGAAGGTGTAGAGAAAGAATTTTCAGCTGATTCAGATTTGTCCTCTACAAAGAGGTGGCCTACCAAGTTAGAAAGGTGATTTGAAGGAGGCTTCAGATCTCTATTTTGTAGCATTCACAACATCTCCAGGTAATCCTATTTCATTAAGCAAGAATAGTCCCTAATTAGGTGAACAAGTCATTAGTGAAAAGGGAAATTAGTTTTGGAAAGTTTGATCATATTTCTGGGTAGAAGCTTTGGTTATTGTAAAGAGTTTCAGAAATATGTTGAGGTATAATGAAGACACTGGTTGCATTAGTTTGGATAAAGTGTTGTCATGAGAACAAGATGCTTTGCTTTGTCAGTATAGTGAAATGGAGTTTCCAGCCTTGACAAATCAATTTGATATTTCTAGATCTGAAAGTTCTCTGTGAGACCTTAGAAATGTTAATAAAGAAAGAGATATTTATTTCATGAGTCAAAAAATCCAGCAAACTTGCATAAAGATTCTAAGGTGTACAATAGGAGAAAGAAAAAATGAGTCATCCCTTTCATACTATAAGAGATTTCTTATAGCCTATGATGAACTTCTTGTGGGTATTGAGCTTCAGGATTCTTAATATGTTGAAATGTTTTTAGAGATTGGTATGCCTGAGTCAGTCAGTTGGTCTGCATCTATTAGAAATAAAGTATTAGAAGATGTTAAAGAGTGGATGGCTTCATTTGTGGATGATAAATCTTTTGATGCTGATAATGAAATTTGTGAGACAGAAGATGAATCTGCAGATGTAGGTTCTTGCAATGATGACTTAACACAAGATTTTTTAGCCCCTATCTTAGATGATGAAGATATTTGCAGGATTTGCAATGAGACCAATGAGATAGAGTGTGAAGTCCAGTGCCTGCTAAGTAGTGAACAAATTTTAGAGCTCTTGGATGCAGAGTTTCAGAGATGTACCCCTAGGTATGTTTCCAAGATCCCATGCCTGGCAGATATTATTTTTGATGAAGAAAGAACGAGTGATGGCATGGTGTGTGAAACTTCTATTGAAGTCCTTTCTCCCATTTTTGATATGCAAGTGGATGGTACACATTATTGCAGTGAATTTGATAATGTTAGTGATGATGAGTATGATGATATGTGTACCAGTGTGGATTCAGTTTTTCAAGAGCCTAATGTCAGTGGTTCTTGTTTATATTCTGATGCTAGAGAATGCGGCAATTCTGAAGGGGTTTTCTCATATTTGCAAATGACTGATGAGTCATCAACTGACAGTGCTTGTTCCTTTTCAAAAGATGCTGATGTGTTTTGTGATCAACAAGTTGCTTCCATTTTCATGCAGTTAGATTTTTGTCTTGAGGAGTGCTATATCAGTTTGCAGAGCAGAGAGATAGAAAGGGTTTTTTCTTCATTGCAAACTATTGGTCATCATGCTGATCCTTCCAGTCATGAGGTCAAGTTGGAGAGTTTCATTTTTCAGCATGGCAGTGAAAGTGAAGAGTGTGACATTTTGATGTCACAAAATGATCAACATCTATGGCAGCTTGATGACCCTATCTTGTTGAGTGATGGTGAGTGTGGTGATCATTTTTTATATATTGTGCTGAATATGGATCACAATGTTCTTGGAAGGGTGGATGAAAGTGGTAGTTTCAGCTTTCCTCTGCTAAATGGAGATGAAAATTATTTGTTTGATAGAGGTAAACATTGATCATAAGTTTTGGGGCCCCGAGCCTTTTTGTAAATATTTTAAATCTTTGTACAGTTTCCCTTTCCTGTTGTGTGTTTCTTTCCCTGGTTCGGTTGCCAATTTTTGAGGTCCCTGCCTTTTTGTCCTATGGGTGGTCTACTTTAACCTAAGATCCTAAATTCTCGCATGGGCACAAGTTACCCATCATCCCCAAATAGAGCCACTGTTAGTCCATTTTCCTGTCGTAGCAAAAATTCTTTGAAAATGGCCTCTTCCTTGTAGTTTTTTCTGATGTTGTCTCTACCCGGCCTGCAGTCACAGTTTTGTCTTGTGAAGTAGATCCACTTGGTTTTATGGTGTGCACTGTTGGCCCTATGCTCTTTAATGCATCACCCTAATCCAGTCCAGATCACATCTCCTAATTTGCAAAACCCAAGGAGTTATTCGAGTTTCAAGGTTTGCAGGAAATGTTTTTAGAATATGACAAAGTGTCGAAAACCCATGTGTTTTCGATTTCCCCTGCTACCTTTATGTCTACATGAAAATCCCCAATGTTTTCATATTCCTCAGTTACCTTTGTGTTAATGTAAAAACCCTGTGTGTTTTCAACCCCTCGCCATTGTGAAAACCCTATTTGTTTTTGACACTCCTTATTTTCTGGTCTTAAGTGCGCAAGTGCGATCGGATGGTGGGCCCGGGTCTTCAAGGGCTTTAAAATGATTGGTTTTCACATGATCACATGTCAAAAAAATTTGACATGCGACCATACGACCAGTTACTTCTTGTGCTGGGCCCGTTGGCGGGGAGGGCAATGGTCCCACTGGCAGTTATGTGGCATCCTGTGGTTGGTTGTCGCATGATCGCATGTCAGAGTTTTCTGACATGCGATTATGCAACCAGTTGACACCTATTCCTGGGCCTATTAGTGGTGGAAGTTTTGTGGTCCTGCTGGCAGACTGAGAGGATGAGGTGGTAGTTTCATGGCCTTGTTGCATGATCGCAAGGGCCATCTTTCTGCCATGCGATCATGTGACAAGGGTGCCACATTGTGCTGGGGCCCAGTGGCATGTGGTGATGTGGTGTCTTTCAGATGCTGAGGTGGCAAAGTTCTATTGGATGTAGTGTAGAGATGTGGTGGTGACTTGGCAAATTGTTAGTGGGGTCGAGGCATAACACTAACAATTTGTCACATGATCTCATAGCCTTTTTCAAGGCTATGTGATCATGCGACTAACCACCAGACTTAGCGGCAGAGTTGAAAACTAAAGGGTGGGTCCATGGTGCCAGTGCTATTGAGATGCTCGATTCTGGTTGGCTGCTAGCTAGTGATGTGGCCGAGGACTTCTGAAGGGAGTTTGTGATCACAGTTGCGCGACTAAAGATGAAGGTTAAGTCATGAAGCCCGATAAAGATAAGAAGATCTACGATCAGGACTTAAAGTTGGTCTCAATTTGAATATGGGCCACTGATTCCCTGCAGGTGCCAAGATATGACAATTGTCTTTCAATTTTAAACTTGCAGAGGGTTTTTGCGACAGAAACTACCAGGATTTATGGCTTTCACGATGGTTTTCAACTAGTTTGGTGGAGATGGTTGTTGCGATGTGATCCAGGGTTCCTATGGTCGACCGCATGATGGTTTTGTACCTGGTGAATGACTATTTTGTTTCTCGAGGTGTGTTTGCAGGTGGTCAATTTGACTAGTTTTCATAGCAATCCTCTAGTTTTCTATCCTGATCTCAATGATGCTCGTAATTATAGAATTTGTCTGAGATCTTCTCTCTCTGGATTGCTTGGTTTCCTACCCTTGTAGTAAATGTTGATGTAATTTTGATTGGTGTGGTGGGTGAAAACCCTAACCCTAGCTGTCTGAAGCTTGTTGCATCCTATTTGGGATTCCAAGGCAGCAAGTGGTATATATTGTAGCATTTTTTACTTAGTGTGGGGTTTTTTTCCAAGATTTCTTTTGGTCCCAGGTTGTTGATCTATAAACATTTGAAGAAGGAGAAACTAGATTTTGGGTCTACATCCTATCTTAGTATTGCTTTGATTGTATACTAATTCTGAGTATGTTAATGAGAATGTTATTGGGTTCCAATCTTGCATTTGTGTATGTCTTCTTGTTCTGGTTCTGGGATCATATATGTTAGTATCACAAAGTGTATTAGCATATGGTAAATAAAGAGTATTGTGAAGTCATCTCTGAGTTCGTAACAAAGTTAGGATTAAAGTCTTTTGGGTGAGTTTAGTGAGTTCATAACCAGATAAGAATCTGATGTCCTTGTGTTTGTGGGAGAAGGGTAATAGGAAAAGCACTTATCCTGAACCCAAGAGTGTTTGATTTATTATTTTCAGCTGATATATGCAATTGGGTGACTCTCTACCCTAGGATAAGGCACTGGTCCATTCTCTGGAAGCTTTTCATGGTCTACAACCACACACACACACAAATTAAATGATAATATCTTTCAATCAATCAATAATGGGTACATTGGTATATTATTTTGGATTCCTTTGAAGAAGTGAATCAAGGGTACACCCACCTGAGCATTAAGGCTCAAAGTGTAGAAGGATCTTGTTGATCCTTGTTAATTGGCCCTCTTTCTTGTAGACTTTGGAGTGGTGATAGAGTTAAGGTTATTTTAAAAGTTATCCATCAAAGTATAAATTTACAAGTGAAGATCAAAGGGAAGAACCAACACTATTTATGGTATGTTTGTAATCATTTCTAGTTCTTGTGTGTGAAACTAGATCTGAGATTACTTGGTTGTATACCTGTTTGATCTATGTGAGATTGTGAATCTAAGAGAGGTTAAATAGGTGCATCTTAGGGGAGTGGCTTACAATAGGGGTCTGGGGCTCAAAAGGTGTCAGTACCAAGGTAACCTATCATAAGTTGATTAATAAGTGATAACCTAATAATAAATCTTGGGAAATAACATTAAATACAAGATTGATATTCCGGTTCCGCATGGATTATGTTGAGGGTCCGGGGTCTAGAGTGGCCAGTCCAGGGTAACTCAACCTGATAGACACTTGAGTGTCTAGGGTCTATAGAGACCAGTCCAGGGTAACTCAAGTAGTCATCCATGTGATGAAACTCCCATAGTATGTAGCCTAAGCCTCCTCCATAGTTGTTTTGCATGTATTGGATGCTTCTAGAATAGTGAGTCTTACCTATCACTGTCTTATTCACCTTGAATTAGAGAGCTTTCAGGATCCTTCCCTTAGCTTGAGTTGTTTGATATTTTTTATCAGAGTGGGACCTGTTGTTATCTCCTCGGCAAGGTGGGAGTGGACCATTTAGGTTCACGAGGTCAGGTGGTAGTGATTCTTTTACCATTTGAGATTCTGACGTTCATGTACTAGTGCTGGATGATCCATGTGGCAGTTGTTCCTTCTTGATCTTCATTGATGGAGTTGTGTTCTTCTTTCTCTTCTTCTTGTGATCATGTATCTTTGTATCATTTATTCAGAGATATCATGTGTACTTCTTTTTTATTATTGTATTACATATCTTGCGACATGTGTAGTGGATGTAGGTTTATGGATACCTTATGGTACTAGTTGTATTAATGTTATCTTTGATGTGATGTTTCTTTTACCTTTCATTGTTTATATGAGATTTTTAATGGTACCTAATTTAATTTAATTAATTATGTAAATGTAATCTTCGTCGAGGAACCCTTGAGAGTTGTAACCTGTGTTGGTTAATGTTTTAATGTGAGTAAATGGTAAATGCTTCCGCATTGATGTTTATCTTGTATGTTAACTTTAAAAAAAAATATTCTGCAAACTTAGAATCATGTTTAGATTAAGTTCTCCTGGGTTCCCTTGTAGGGCATTACATACAGTGGAACATCCGTGGGCCAGATCAACTACTGGACTATCGATTCACGTCTCCAAACATTCAAAAAGGGTCTTTTTCTGCTCACAAATGCCACGTTCTCTGCCTCACAACCTTGCACAAGTTTGTGATCAGTGGATTAGTAGACTCCAGCATTTAGGTGCGGAGGAGATCAGATGGAATCGCACGTAGTTGTGTGGCATTCATGGAGGGTCATGGTGGTCCTGTCAAGTGTGTAACTGTTGCCTTGCCCTCAGTTTCTTTGGACTTGTCATCCAACTTTTTCTCATCCCCTTCTTCTTTTTCTTCTTTATCCTCCTCTTCATCACGTTATGGGTCTTGTTTTCATTGCCCCAATTATCATTTATAGTGTAGTGGGTTTATTGTGTACAGTGGTAGCATCGATGGCACCCTCAAAATGTGGTAGTTTGGTGACAATGATTGTAAGGTCTGTGCTCAAAGTGACCGGCCATTTTAAAATTTTAGTAAAAAGATGGTTGTGTTCGAACAAACCTATATGTATAGGTTGATTGCACCATAACTTTTTCTTGGTCTATATAATGTTTGTACACATTTCATTGTGTATAGTACTGTCATATTAAATTTTATATAAATCTAGAAAAAGTAGGACTAAATCATTTAATAAATTCTATATAAATATAGAAAATGTAGGAATGAATGTTTATTAAATTTTACATAAATATAGATAAAGAAAAAAAGTGGGTTAATATTAAATGTATTTATCAATTTATACTGTGTTGTAGTTTCTTATTAATAATATTATTAAATTTGATAATTAATATATTATATATAAAAGATATTTGTAATGTTTGTACATGTTTAAGTGTTTATCATACTTATAGTATATATAATCAATAGAAAATATCATATCAAGTTATATAAAAAATTAGAAAAAGTAAATAGTAGATTAGTATTACATATTTAATACTTGTTATTGATTAACATATTTATGTAGTGTTGTACTTGTTCAATGTCACATTAAACTAATATTGACAATAAATGTTTGAGACTTTTAAGATATTTGTAATGTTTAGACTACATACTCAAATGTGATAATACTTATAGTACATATAGTTAAAGGAGAATGTCATACTCCATTATATATAAATCTAGAAAATTAAAAAGTGGGATAGTATTAAATGTTTGTTGGTTGTCAGTTATTAGAATATCTATATGGTATTTTATTGTCTCATGTGCCATATTATTTACATTGATAATAAAAATTTAAGATATTTGTCATCTTCTTTTAATGAGACATTATTATTATTTTCTTGATTTATAGATAAAGTGTAATATACAATCAACCTTTTGATGTAGCAGTATTTAAAATAAAAGGTGGGTTGAGTATTTCTCATATTAAAGACATTTTAACCTTATCAACAATAAGAGACTAGAATTAATATTTAGATAACCTTTTAATTAGTTAGAAATTATCACTTAATATATGGCAAGAGCTAGTAGTTGTGTAGGGTTCAATTATTGTAATAGTGATTATCATTACACATATTAATGTTAGAAAACAATAATGTTATATCTTGCTAATATTTATTAGTTGATAGGCTATTTGTGGGAGCTTTGCAAAAAATTTAGCCTCTCTAACTAACTTTGTTTCTCGGTTGTACAAATCTTTATTAAAGTAAGAACTCTTAAGTTAGATTATTTCTATTTTGATGGTCACTCCTACATATTATCTTGTATAATAGACTCTTTCTATTATTTATATGTTCCTTTTTAGAAACATCTCATTTGTAATCTCTAAAGAGAAATTTGTTCTTAACAAATATATTATCCAATATTTTACCAAAAATTTGAAGATTGGTAGTCCAACTATCTACCTTCATTCTTAGTGGATTTTGAAAGAGGGAGCCAGTTGTACAAAATTTGTAAGGTTTGTACAACAAAATTTATTTTGGCAAGTATTGTTTTCAAATTTTAAAATATGTTTTACTATAGAATTGTAGAGACATTGATTATTAGTTTCATCCTTCGAAATAAAAGAGAATACGAATCTTTTTAATCATGTGCCAAAAAATAAAGATTGCATGATATGGAATGGATTACAAGGATGAATAAAAAAATTTGATGTAATCATAGATATGTAGAGGAAATTTTGTTAAAAACTCATTGGTAAGTTTTTTCATTAATTCATTCATTATTTTTCATTTTAAGTTACCCTACCAAACCTATGGAAATTCATTAGAATTCAATCATAGTGATATTTTTAGTGGTTTGTTGATGCAAGAGGATGTGCATGCAAAATAAATATACATGCATTTGGATCTCAATAATAGAAATGGTTTTTAGCTCCACATCTTCTTTTGCACTCAATTATCATGTATGTCTTTTGATAGTATGTCTCATTGCACTGATGTTTTATATTTTTAGACTCAATAGCCATAATAAAGGGGTTCTAACATTTTGGAGGAGAAAATGTTATCTTGTATGTCGGGCTCATCAAATTTCATATTTGAAGTGTACTAAAAATCTTTTTTTTCAGTTATTAATATTATTGGGTTCATAAACTTGTTTTTTATTAAGTAAAACAGGTTTTACAAGGTGCCTAAAACCCAAAAAAGAGTATTTTTTTAAAAAGAGAAGCATGAAAACATTACAGAGTTAAAGTTCTAGTAAACCAAGGAACAGGCCACGGAAGGGCCAGGCTAGAAAAAAGCAAAAAAATTGTCAAAACATGGCAAAAATGATAGGCACTAGAGAGAATTATGCCAAGCTCCTGAGCATGACACTCGCATTGCTTTTGAGGCCCTCCATCAATTCTGCAGCCTCTTTAACATTCTAAATATCTTGGGGTCCTTGGGGATCAATTTTCTCCTTGTTTTTCCTAGTTCTGGGCTTGGTTCTTTTGCCTAGTCCTTCCATGGGCTCCTTCTCATCCTCCCTTGTCCTCTGATCAACTGTGGTTTCCATTTTTTCTTCCATTTTTTTTATTAACAATTTCAAGTTCTCGTTGGACGTTTTGAGGATTTTGAAATTTTTCTCGACAATTCCCTTTAGGGTATTCTCAAGGCTAATCATTTTGGATTCTAGGTGCTGGACCCTAGTCTCTAGGATTTTCTTTCTCTCTGTGGTATTGTGTTCCTTGTTGTCTGGACTCTAAATTTTTTCTAAGGTCCTCGATTTCATGGTAGAGCCATTTGAAAGATCTAAACTAATCTAGCATGCTATTCTTGGTGTTGTTGAGGAAGTCCATATCCATTTCCTTGGCTTTATCACTAAGAACCACCAGTGTAGGATCTATCAGCTCTTCCTTGTGGATTTTTCCTTCATTGTCCTCTAGAATCTTAGGGTAAACGGTCTCCCTAATAATTCCCATTCACACACTATTGATGTTGAAGCTTCACTAGACCTTTTTCCCTTTCCCAAAATCCTAACTGTTATATTCCCCCCAGAGACATCTTCAGTTTCTTCTATCCTTATAGGAGACTGGGTAGTGCCTTGTTTGTCGATGTGGTCTTCAGAAATAGGGTCGTGATTCTTAATATTGGTGCCAGAAGGGGGCTGAGGAGGAGGGGTATCATCCTCACTTATAGTGAGATCTACTGATAAGTGGCCCGAATAGTCCTTCATTGTATTGGGGCTTTCCTCTTTGACCTATTTCAGCATATCAGCAGCTTCCATATTAGGATTATCGGCCTCATCATCTTCAGTGTCCATATCTTCCTCATTGTTGTTGTACTCTTCCTCTGAGTTAACCTCCTTTCTATCCTACTTTTTTGAGGGTTTTTCAATTTTGACAGCTCTTAGGGGTCACTTCTTGGAAGGGGATCCCTTATTTCATTTCTTCTTTTTGACATCCTCATTGTCGTTAGAGAGTTTTCCCTTAGAAGTTCCTGAAGGAACATAGTCTGACCCTGAATCCTCGCTTTTATCTTTGTTGTCCTTTATTTCCTTGACTAGGATTTGGGCTTTAAATAATTCATAAATCAAAAGAAGCAATCCTTCATGTAGGGCGGAGTTAGCAATATTATTTTCTCTAAAACCATTGATATTCTCATTTATAGAGGAGTATAGATAAAAAGGAATGGAGATCTTGTTTCCATGCCTAAAATGATTCAACAAGATAAAATTATAGGTGTGAATTCTATCAAACTTGGTGTCCAGAGTGATGTATGAGATGAGGGCCTTTAGAACATATTTCCATAGCATCTTCAAGCTCACTGGTAGGTAGTAAGCGCTTGACTTGACAATAGCATTCATCTCGTGGTCATCTCTCACAAAATCTTTGACAGCATTGTCTAATATTTTACGGTCTCTGTAGTATTTTTTTTCTGACGACGGGGATGTTGGTGACCTTTGAGATAACCTCCTCAGTGACAGTGAAAGACTTACCCTCTATCTCCACCATCCCTTCATTCCATGTTTTGACAAAGATTTTGGTGATTTCCTTCTTGCAACTGTGGAGTCTTTCTATAAAAGTGGTGATATCCCCTTTCTATAAGGCATTCCATACTTTTGTGCACTTCTTCCATTTCTCACTATCATTCTTTGACTCCCTTCTATGTATTTCCCCAACCATGGCTTTCATCTAGGCTCTGGTTTCTCTCTGGTTTTGGCGTACTTTGATGCTTTCTATCTTTTTGACTACCTTAAATTTGGGCTTTCTAAAAGTTGGCTTTTGGAGATAATTACTAATTTTGGTGATGGAGACCCAAAAAGAGTGTGGAGGGGACGTGTTGTAGTTACTCATGAATTTCCTCCCCAGCTCATCATGAGTGATATTTATCCTCCAAAAAACCCCTTTGCAATCATAATTATCTTTAATTATTGCATTGGTACTTTGGAGATTGTCTCCATCCAGAGAATCCAACGCTACATTAGGGAAAGATTTGGCATGGGTCTGATTGATGTTAGCATCCTTGCTAGCGGCCAGAATGGTAGTCCTATCAGTAGCTCAAATGGTGACTGTGGTCATCACATGATGCGAATGGCCAGCCGCAAGTAGATTGGCTCGCGAAACAACAAAGGTGTTGACTAAGCCAAGACCATTGCCACATCTATGAACCTAGCCTTGAATGAAACTACCATTGTTGTTCCTTTGAACTTCATACATGGCTTTGGCTTCTTCTTTGATTACTACTGAATATATTTGAGAAAAGTTCCTCAAATGGGTTCCTTCAAGCTTTTCCTTCTGAGTTATAGTGTCCTACTGAAATAAGTTGTTAGGTCTATGAGCACATATCAGTTTTGAAACTTTCTGCATGTGTGAGCTAATGAGCCCACAAGGGTTCCTTGGAGTAACTAAAATTTCTTACTGGGGGTGCAAGCAGACTGGATGGTTTTCTAGGTCTCATCCGTGATATTCCTGCTGGCTTCCTCTTGCCTAATCTGACTGGCTTTCTTTCTTCCTAGGGATTTTATTTTAGCCCCAACATCTTCTTTT